>JBAMHV010000015.1:9721797-9738158 GCA_037177535.1 Pseudomugil gertrudae
AAATCATGTAGTGTAACACAGCCTGATTTAATTCTGTTTTGGCTTTGTGTTTTTTACAGTGAAGTTGTGGCTCAGAAGTTACAAGTGGCTCATTGCTTACTTTTTAGGATGTCCGATACTTAGCTTCCATATGTTGATGTGTCTCTGTACACACTTATTCCAGCTGTATACTCTGTGTGAATGTATGTGTGATTGAGAAAAGTGCCAGATGTGTTAAATCAAAAGGTGCTACATAGTTAATGTCCCACACCTACATAGAGCCTTTTTTAACCTTGTGTAGGTCTTGCCAAAAGGACACTTTGACACATGTAAGGAGAAAGTGCCAACCTTCCAGTTGAAAGATCACCACTTTGACAGTTCAATCACAACTGCCTCAAACTGGACCAGACCTGAAAAATGTGATAAAATAGTAGTATATAAATACAATTTAACTGCCTACACACTTTTATAAATTGCAAATTTGCCAAGATAAGCAGACTAGATACAGTATATTAAGTGATTACTGATAATAATCACCGGAGAGTTGCCCTTGAGCAAGACAATTAACAACCACAGCTGCAGTTTATCAGCTCAGCATCCAGCTAATTAAACTGTGGTTGTGACAAGTAATATTTTAAACAGCAACCAGTATTTCTACATGTTAAGCACCTTGTTTGTATGCTGACTTGCTTCAGTGATGCAAAAAACCCTTCAGTGCTACTTAACCGAGAAAAAATGCCTAAATCGTAATAGGGATACATGAAAAACCTGCAGTACAAGCTAAACAACCATGATCTAGACCAGAGATGGGGAAGCTTGACCCTCATCCTGAATGTTTTCCCATGTCTCCTTGTTCCAACACATCAGATTCACATGAATGAATCACTGTGCAGATCTTGATAAGTTGTTGCTCCATTAGATTTGAATCAGGTGTGCTGAAGCAGAGATGCATAGAAAACCTGCAGGATTTTGGCCCTCAAGGACTGTGGTTCCCCGTTCCTGATCTAGACTCTTCAGCTTCAGATTTCATGCAACTCTCATCTAATCAACACAATTTTACCATGGCAACAGACAGACGCGCTATAGTGACATTAACAGTTATGCTGGCCATTGCTAATTTGTTTGTCTTATATCTAAGATACACATTTCATACATACTTTACTTTACTGTGCACAGACAGTGCACTCTGTATCTTTATGTTATTTGTCCATTTGATCATAAAATGTAGATGAAAAACATTGCAATAAAATTGTATTGTTTTTATCTTTTGGCAGCTGTTGCCACAGCGGTGCTTCCTGTAGGATTTAATGTGGAATGCTGGAATAATATTTTGAGACCATCTCCCCACCTCCACATTTCTCCTTTATTTTCTGTGAGCACTTTAGGTGGAGGAGAGGAGCCTGCAGTGCAGAATGTGTGGAGGCGGCTGAGTGGGCAGAAACTGTGATTTTGATTCTTCGTCTTCACGTGTAGAAATGTGTCTCATGGCAGATGACTGCATGAGGAGTGGGTTGAATAGTGATGGAAAAATAGATGAGATGAGAAATATTAGACTAAGCAAAATCAAAACTGGCAACCCAGTGAAAAAAGGTCAGTATATGTGAAGAGTTGAGACATATGTCAGACATCATCAGCATTCAACTCTTTTTGCTGACTGACCAACAAAGGTTGCCATTCAACGTGATTTAAAGTTGCTTACTCTGTACCTTTTTAACTGATGAGCTAAAATAGATGCTTAATGAGAATGAAACTGTATTTAGTGATCCCGGAGCAGCTTACATTTTGGTAGGTATTCTTTTTCACATGTAAAACACAGCTACAGCTCAAAAACCAGTAATGTTTATCCTGGAAGTTTTACACTAAAACCTCTCAAAATTAGGAGCAAATCTTCCCCACTTTTTTTTCTTTCTGAGACACCACACCTCAGCAGAACAGAGTAGGAACAGTCACCTTGTGTGGCATGTCAGATTTGGACAGATATCTTAATATTTGATGCCCCTCTCCCCCCTCAGCTCAAATGTGCAGCAGGTACTCTACATTACCAGTCTTACAGTGCTGTGAACCTCAGAGCTTATAG
Organism: Pseudomugil gertrudae; assembly: GCA_037177535.1. Lineage (NCBI taxonomy): Eukaryota > Metazoa > Chordata > Actinopteri > Atheriniformes > Pseudomugilidae > Pseudomugil > Pseudomugil gertrudae. Next base: position 9,723,854 of record JBAMHV010000015.1, read on the forward strand.
CAAAGAAAAGGAACACTTCACAGCACTCTCCATTCTAGAAACAGATTAAAGTGAACGTAAAATACCCAACATTTACTGACACAAGCTTCACTGATACAAATACAGCTGCAACATTTCTAAATAAGGGATGCCCCATGTAGGTTTCATGTTCCATCTTCTGAATGAAGACACAATCATGTGCTGACTTGCAGGTAAGTCAGTTGAATTTTATATCACATCTTAATGAAACAACTATCTAACATAAAAGAAAGTTTTACAATTATAAATAATCAATGAGCGTGTCAAGATAGAAGGAAACAATAAAAAAAAGAACTGTACAACATCCAACACACTGCTGAAACGTTATCTCCATTTGGTCTGACCCCCATCAGCAACGCAGGATTACAAGATCCTTATGTTTTAATGCAAATGAACCTACTTTAATTTGTCTGGTCAGAAAGTTAAATTCAAATCCAAGATGTAGAAACCAAGGAAACAATTTTACTTTACAAATACAGTATACCTGTAGCTGTAATTTACCAGATGCTTATAGAGGTTAGCTTTTGATCATTTAGATTAGAATAAATAGTTTAATAATTTTAATAAATATATTAAATAAAAAGAACAACAATAATACAAAAACAAGCCATATACAAGCTAAAAAAATAAACACACAACACTCCAAATAAGAGGTGGTTTTAAATATTCAGCTCACTTGAAACAAACAATCTTTAAACACACACTGTCCTCATAAAATATAGTATTTGGAGAGGCAAACTCTAACAAAGCTTAAATAACATCTGAATTAGCACAAAAGGGAAATTAAAACCAGCAAGAGTCTACAAACAGACTGCAGGCATACTGTGTCCTAATTGTGTTGCAATAGCTATTCACTGAAGCAATACAGCCTCCTAAAGAGATTTTGCCCCCAAACAAGAAGGATGTCCCATTGTCACTCACTTGGCAGCTGGGAAATTCATGTCATCTCCAACACAAACAAGATTAAGAAGAGCTGTAAAAATGCTGGGACTGCAGATCTTCTGCTCTGATGATGGCCATCATGCAAAAAGGAAATGAACAGACACAGGGAAAGAGGCCTCGAGACCCAAGTCATTGTGTTTTTTAGTTAAATGTAGGTGAGATATAAAAATAAATGGGGCTTTCTTTTTTCAGTTAGTGGTTTATTGTATCATCTTCAAGGTTTTGGGAGTTTAAGTGTTATACTTTTTCCATTAAATGTACATAATAAAAATAATGACTACCACAGTTTGGCTCTTTAAGGGGAAAAGTGATTTCCAAGCTACATGAATAATGCAAGTTTCTTACCATTTGCAGAGGCCTCTTTCGAAGATCCCTCTCAGTGACAAGCCGCTCCTGGTCAGTCACATAGAGGCCGCGCTGAGCCAGTGCTTGGATGACGGCATCATGACCCAGCAGGAGCTTGGTAGAATCACTCTTCAGAATGAGGCTACCGGCCCTGCAGTAGAGGTCTGCAGAGAGCAGTAGGCTGGCAACTGGAGGCTTCAGGTGCTCTTGCTCATACTGGTCTGTATAAAAGGGGTCCCTCAGGTCTGCAGGGATGCTGTCTGTGTAATACAAGGGATAAAGTTTGATTTTTTGTGTGTAAAAAATCTACTGTGCTTTGCAGGAATAACATGGTAATGATTTATTTGGTTTAATGTAATCAGCATCATGTTTATAATCCCCCATCAGAACACTCCCATCATCACTAAGAAAAATCCCAACTCAAAGGCGTGAATGTACTTAAAAATTAAGTACATCTTAAAAGTTAATGAAAAAAAACAAGATAATGGCATGAGTAGAACAATGCACAAATTCCAAGAACAAACTGGTAGCTTAAAGGAGAATGTGGAGGAAAAATCAGAAAACCACTACAAACTAATTTGGACTGTTTTACACCAAGTCTGTCTTTTCTGAGAATAGTTTCCCTCTGACAGAACTACCTCTTTTATCATCATGGTTTGACAATATCTTGATTTAGATATGTGTGGATAGACCTCAGCGTTGCTATAGCAACTGCTGGAGGAGTGGAACTCAATCGATTCGTCTATCTCTGCTGCTTCCAGCTCCCTGGGAACACCCTTCTCGCAGTTGGCCTCTACAAAGAAAGAGATACATGGATGTGTACACGTGCATGCTTATCACTGCAGGAAAGCCGAGTGCAACTAAAGCTGTTTTTTTGTTTGTTTTGTTTGTTTTTTTAGGTTTTCAGAAGCAAAGATAAAAATGGCATTTTTCACAGCCAGGCCGAGTCCTTTTTTTTCTATATTACATTAAACATCAACACAACAATGAAAAAGTTTTTTAAAAATACTGCATCTGTGGACACATTAGTGCACACTCAAAGCTCATTATTACCACGTCAGCATCAGGAGAATAGATAAAAAAATGTTATATCACTATTGTGTGTGTGCTTGTGTGTACAGATAAAAACTCAGCATGTAACAACATTCGTGGTTTTGCTCCTAAATGTTGCTCCCCATCCTCCAACACATGCTCACACACCGAAGTCAATAAATCGCTTCCTCTGGCTGAGCATTACCAGCAAGGTCATCAAAAGATGAACTCTGTCAATGCTGAACAGAAATGCAGGCAGCAGCAGTTATTCAGAATATTTGGGTTTCTTTTAAGTACTTTTAATTCCATCCAGGAACAAAATTTTCCTCAAGTCCTCCTGTTTCATCCTCCACATGGAAGCTGGTCATTCATATATTATATAAACAGAAATGTAATTATTTTTCATAGTGACATATTTAAATGTATTTATACGACTTAAAAATGTACTCATGCTAGGAAGTCTATGAAGCTTTGCTTGATATTCACACTATCTAATTTAACTGTTGGCTAAAATGCTTTAGATGAGGGTAGCTACAAAATGGTCTTCTTATGAGGACATGCAGAGAACAAGACTTAATTGCTTTCACTCTCTTTTCTTACATCGTATTAAACCATCCAGTGTTCAGTTAAAATTAATCTTGTCATACGTATAACAGTTTAGCACATTTTGTGGCAAAATATGTGCTGTGTTACATCTTGCAGGTATAGAGTTACATATTCTTGATGCACTCCTGCATTATTGTATTGAGGCTAGATACATGTGATGTATTCAGAGCAGCGTAGGTTGAGATCTGGAGATGAGCTCGCTCGCTCTCTTTCTTCCCTTCCCCGTGCTCCCTTTGGAGAGCTGTATTTTTGGAATCAGCCCATTTCATTCAGTGCTGACTGAAAATATGCAGAAAATCTACACGGCATCTCATGTTTGCCGGGTCCTTACAAAACAGCAGCAAGGAAGCATCAAACAGGCCGAGTTGTGTGTGTGTGTGTGATTTTAAAGCTGTTATAGTGAATGTTAAGCAGATAGTATTAATAACTATAATAAAAGGTCATCCAAATCAACAACTAAGTTAATAGAGGGAAAAGAAAAGAATATGTATATAATATGAGAATACATTTAAGAGGTGTTATACGTTGCATTTTTCATTTTAAATGCTTGATTTTTCAAATCAATGGCACAACACAAACAAAACACATTTGATTGATTGTTCATTTGTGTGTTAATAGTCTATTACTATTTTAAAAATTTGTTAGAAAAGCACATCTTAAACAACAGAACTGAAAACTGAGTCACTTGATCAGAAATAAGGGTGCAGTTGCAGTGCTGTTTGGTCATCTTCTTTCAAATGGTACAGCTGTTCGCCTGTGTGCATAACACTAACATATACCCACTTCCAGGGAAACACTGCCTTTGATTATGGGATTCTGTTTTGGAGGAATAGCTCAGATCATCTCAGCTGAGCATCTATGCAGCCACAATTATCAAATTAAATCTATTTGAGGAGACTTATTCAATTTAACCTCATTTTACTGAATAAGAGGGCATTGAGTTTTAATTGTATTTAGGTTTAAAATGAGAAAATATCTCTATATTTCTTGTACTGACTGCCAATTTCTATGATTAAAATGATGCACTTAATACTAAACTCATACCAAATGCAAAGTATTCAATATTTCCAAAAGTACAGCTGGTTCTTGTCTTGTGACTGTTAATGATTACAAATCGGTTTCAATTATCTCATTTTATACTAACTAACAAATGCAATCTTTGTGTGCTGTATACTCTGCTGAGAAATAAGTCCCACGTGTGACGCCTCTCTTACCTCATTTTAACTTGTATGCAGCAACCTGAAGGTCACATCAACACAAACAAGTGGTACCCAAACCTCAGGATACTTACTTCTCATTTATGTTCTCTTGTAAGTGGACGTTTTAAAACAGCACGAGTGTAAGCAGACTTACAGAGGTAAAAGCAAACAAACAGAGAGCATCTTTAGATGACGATGATGCACATCTAAATCCGTATTTTAAGGATCTTTGGTTAGTCTCTTGTGGAAATTATTACAACCTCATAAAAATCCATATGGTCATAATAATTATTTGCCTCTTAAATAACAGATTGGGATACTGATTTAAAAACAAAGCAAACGAAAAAAGACACACCTTCATGTTTAATGTGGGTATAAAATTGCACTTACCTGTTCCATAGGCTTTGGACACCAGCCATGTAAGGCTGCAACATATTTTGGCTCGAGAGAAGTCATAATGCTCAAAGGACTTTATCGCTGGAGCAACAAAGGTCTTCTTTACATCCCTCACGTCCTGAACTTCACCCATATTTCACTTTGTATTGCACAGCTGGAACCTATGAAGAGACTCAATACCGAAGCATCCCACAGCTGGAATTCGCACAAAACAATAAATAGCTGAGGAGGTGAAATGTCTTTCCGATACTTATTCACAGCTTCTTTCAGTCATAAAATGTCAGACTCCTCACGTTTTAGTCTTTTTCAGTATCGTGTTGACACAATGGGTCACAATAGTCTTGTTGTTATTCATCCATTCTGCTCTCTACCGGTTGAAATGGACTCCGTCGCTCCAAGCCAGGTTTCCGAGAATTTCTACGAGAAAAATGTTTTCCAACAGGAACAAAAACAGCAACGTTTCCATTATTTATATTTTTTGGAGCAGACTATTTCTTCTTTTCATACCCACAAAGTATTTATAAAATAACCTGTATGTTTTGCATGCATTCTCCCTCAGCCTGGAGATGCGGTTGTCCTGCCGCACTGAGGCTCTTCAGCACTGTGCCATTTTTATGCAGTGCGCATGTGCAGAGAGTGCCTTCAAAGTCTGTAGGAAATATTGGCTCTTGTTTGTTTTGTTTTTTTGGCTTTACAAAAGCTTCATGAAATTATTATCACCCAAGTAGTATATGGCTCCATCTACACACTGAAATACTTCGAGATACATATCTTTATTGTTATTAGTGTCATTATAATTTTTAAATGTATTTTATAACTGTGGCCGTCACGGCAGTTGCTTTATGTTCATTTACCATATTTCTTAAAGTAATGAATACAACAAAATAGTACAGACTACACGTGTAATTGATATAAAATGAAACAATTTAATGTACGATGTAAACGGGTCTCTGTTTTTTTAAATAACTGATTATTTAATTATTATGAGAAAGATTAAAAGAGGCCAAACATCTTAAATATACATATATAGGCCTACGACGATAAACGTAAAGCAGGAGTTGAAAGAAAACTACATTTCCCGTCGTGCAGTCATATTACGTCATCAGTATGCGTCGGTGGTGAGGACTGTTGGAAGATTTTACGCTAAGAGGTATGTGCGACATGGTTTTATGTGAAACGTTCTGGACATTTGCCTGTATTTATGAGTCATATGTCGTGAGATTTAATGCATTGTTTTCATATCAAATACGTAAAACGAAGAAGCTTGTTTGCAACACTAGCTACGTTTGGTTTAGTACATCTTGTGAAGTTGTAAAATGAATTTGTTAAAATACCCCATCTATAATATCGCTTTCAGTTATTTATCATCTTTCCACAATTATGTTACTCAGGTAATATATCTAATAAACCTCTGTTTTTGGTCTTTACAGCATAATTTCGAAATGTTTATGCCAAGAGCCCTGAAAATTAAGAGACCTGTCCAAGAACCTGTTCAAGCTTTAATTAAGAAAAGCAAGACAGAATCACCTGTGCAGAAGGAGGACTCGTGTGAAGACAAGAAGCCACATAATGAAACAAAGTCAACTGATGAAGATGTACCTTTGGCAGAGAGTACAGCATCTGAACAAGGACATTTGATGACCTCAGATGATGAGGTAGAAGAGGAACCAGTCAAATCTTTCAAAAAGAACCAGAGATGGCCTGAGGCAGGAGAGCCTGTTTGTGTGATGTGTGGCCGTTATGGAGAGTACATCTGTGATGCCACAGATAACGACGTTTGCAGTCTTGAGTGCAAAGCAAAACATTTAGTGCAAATGGGAATAGGAACTGGAGTAGAAGTCTTTCCTGATAACAACATACACACTGATGAAAGATCTCCTCAACCCTCTGCAGTGAGGACTGATGGACTATGTACAAGCGAGGCATGGTATTTCTACAAGGAAGACCCATTCATATCCGGCCTGACGGAGGAGCAGGTGGAGCGAATTAAACAGGAGCTGGGCATTGAAACCCAAGGAAATGACGTTAGGAAACCCATTGTTGAATTTGATCATTGTGGCTTCCCTTCCACATTAAAAGGCAACCTGAAAAAGGCTGGTTATGAGGCACCTACGCCAGTCCAGATGCAAATGGTGCCAGTTGGTCTCACAGGCCGAGATGTGATTGCCAGTGCTGACACTGGATCGGGAAAGACTATAGCCTTCCTCCTACCAGTGATAGTGAGGGCACTAGAGGTACAGTAATACAGTTTAAATTAGTAATTGTTAATTTAAAAGTTTGCTATCTTTTATTGTCATCCAATCAGACTTTCTTATATCAGTGAGTGTTCTGTAACGGTTTGAAATTGTCTCAAAAGTTTGTAATTTAGGGTTTTCACAGATGGTGACAGTTTTTTCTCAAAAAGTTTTTACCAATAATTTGTCAGTCTTCAAGGAAAATGTTTTTTTTTTTTAGAAAACAGTTTGTATCCACTACTTGGCGTGCAGACGAATCCCTAATATAAGGAATTAAAGCATTTATAATGGTTTGAGGAGGCTGTAGTTCAGGAGGAATAGCATTTGTATGGCAACTAGAAAATCTTGGATCGATCCCAGGCTTTTCACTACATGCAGGAGTGACCTTGGGCAAGACATCGAACCCCTATTGGAGATGAATGCATGTGATATGAAAAAGCACTTAGTAGTAGTAAAACTGCTGTATAAGTGTGTGTGTTAATATGATGTGTAAATGTGCTTTGAGTGGTCAACGTATGACCTGTTTAGACCTGCCTGTTTGGTGGAGAAGCTGCCTTTTTTGTGAAAATTATCAGTTTTTGCAGAAGAGAAGTTTTTAAGTTTTTTTAAAAAAGTGTCCTCAAGGACAGTAATTTTATTTCAGACAATGAAGAAAAAAAATGTTGCAGGCACATAATCTGTTACATCACTTCTGCTTTCAGAAATCCGCTCATGGTGTGTGCAGCCCCGTGGCTTTGATCCTGACCCCCACCAGAGAGCTTGCCATTCAGATAGAGAGACAAGCCAAAGAGTTGATATTGGGGCTCCCCAACATGAGAACTGCCCTGCTGGTGGGTGGTATGCCACTTCCCCCACAACTCCACCGTCTCAAAAGCAGCATCAAAGTACGGTACCTGTTTTTCGTCCTCCTTGTGTCAAAATGCGCCCTTGTGGATTATTTTCACTGCAGTTTTCGGTATCATTGTGTTCTTTTCTCAATCTCCATCCAGATTGTCATAGCTACACCCGGGAGACTCATTGAGATCCTGAAGCAGAAAGCACTGCAGCTTGATAAAGTGAAGGCTGTGGTAGTGGATGAGGTAGAACAAAATATTTAAAATGTTAAATGTTAGGGCTTTTAAATGCATCCACTTATAACTGTAATGTTTAGCATCTTCAAACTTTTCAGCATGTACCCAGGGAGCATTGCTAAATATTTAAACATGTTGAGGTGATAAAGTGGTACCTGTGAAATGATTTTACTATGGCTTAAATTTAACATTATAATCATTTTTTTTGTCATGACAATATACCTTAAAATATGTTTTAATTAAACCAAACTTGCTTAAAAAACACACATAAACATAAAACACCATGCATCTATCCAGTATATTCTTTTTGTGGATTCTAGGTTGACACCATGCTGAAAATGGGCTTTCAGCAGCAGGTGTTGGAGGTTCTGGAGCAAGTACCCAAGGAACACCAGACTCTGCTGGCATCAGCCACTATCCCAGCAGGGACAGAAGAGCTAGCTGCTCGGTTGGTGCATGAGCCCGTTCGCATTGCCATCGGTGAGCGGAACCAGCCCTGTTCCAACGTTAGACAGATCCTGCTGTGGGTAGAGGAACCCTCCAAGAAGAAGAAGCTGTTTGAAATTCTCAATGTAAGACTTAGCTTTAACTTTAATTTAGAGAGGTGCAGGGAAAGAAATCACTTGGTTCACATCTCCAAAGGGGGATTTTGGTTTGAGTACCACTTTAAATTCACTCCCACTGCCAATATATGCTTTACTGAAATAGTCACATTTCTGTTTCTGACCAAAAGTTTGTCAGGAAAGCAAAAAAAAAATAAAAAGTAGTAGAGGCAAAGACAAAAAGTTGCATGTTAAATTTAGTTAGGACATATTTTGCACTGGCATGACATGCTCTGTTATCTGCTTGCTGTTACCAGTTGGCAGTTGGAGTTCAGACTTTAAGTGACTGGGCTCACCACAGCACCATATTTAGACAGTTATTATTGCAGCTCTGAAGGAAATGGGTGGTCCCAGAGCCATGGCCCCACTGAAGGAATCCCAACAATGGCTTTCACCATTTAAACAAGGAAATGCAAAGGGAGCTGCTCGAGTTAACCCTGTGAAAAGGTGGCTTTACATGATGGTTTAAGTAACATAAGCTTTTCCTGTAAAAAACGGGTTAAGAGGGCAACTTACATTCTGACGTATAACGTATAACGTAGTTCTTATTTAAGCCAGCAAAGGGCAGCTTGTTCTATTTAGCACAAAGATTAAGGTTTTTCTCTGGAAAAAAAAAAAGTAAATGGGTGAATAAAAACTAAAATATTATGTCAAACTTGAGGAACTGTAGATAAGACTGGAAATAATAATCACCATCGTAACTTCACCGACTGCTTTTGTAGGGGTAAAAAAAAAAAAAAACATGCCATCATGTATTTATGATGTAAAGTAGTTCCCGACTCGTTGACATATATATTTAAATAACCTGTCACTGTTCAGCTGTTTTAGTTGCTAATAATTGTTTTATATTAGTTTCAGTAAGTGCAGCCAAAGAGATAACTGCGATTTTTTTAAGCATATTCAAGGTTCTGACATTTTTATATTTTTTTAAGTTTGGAAGTCAGCTCCTGGCATGATATAAACAATATAAATACACCTACAGGTAGTTACTTTGATGAGAAAATTAATCAAAACTCCACCTTGCTTCTGTTTTTATTGTTGACTTTTCAGGATAGCAAACTGTACCAGCCTCCAGTGGTGGTGTTTGTAGACTGTAAAGTTGGTGCTGATCTGCTGTGCGAGGCGGTCGCCAAGGTGACAGGCCTCACCACCGTGGCAATCCACTCTGACAAGAACCAGTGGGAACGTAACCGCATCCTCAGGGTGAGACAAGTGGCAGACAGAACATGGACATACGAGTGAATAACAGTGCTCTCATGTTTTCTGGTCAAGAGTGCCGAATTAAAAAGAACCGCAGATGCTCACAGCGTTTACTAAGCTCAGTAGTTGACCTAATGAAATGATAGTGTAATGATAGTGAAGCGTGGGCAAGTAGATCTCAGACTATAGCTCATGTTAAAGTCTGAGAATTGAAGTAGGGGCTATTCATAGACTATTTTAGAGAATGATGATGATGTTTGATTGATTATGCCTGCATACAGACTGTTTAGCTAATGATGAACAACGGAGACAAATTCATGAAGTCAAAACAACCAGCCTTGTGTGATTGTTAATCACATGAACAAGAAGATAGAGAATCTGGGTTATTTTGGGCCATGTCCAGTTGAATAAATTAATCCAAATCAACTCTGTATTATTAGGAAAGTTGTTTCGATTTATTATAGGGAGTTTTTCATATTTACTTTATATTGACGAACCAAGTTGTATAAGATGAAAATATACAAGTTTCATTGTTGTATCCATGTTTTGTTTAAAATATTTATTGAATCCTGGGAAGCTTTTAATTTCTACTTTGTTGTTAATATCACTGTTGGCACAGATTAGATTCTTTATTTAATAGATCTTATATTTTAAGCTGGTTTTGTACATGACTGTCTATTTTTAACAGTCCAATATATTTTGCTTTATTTCTTCAGGGTCTTCTGGATGGAGACTTTGAAGTTGTAATCAGTACAGGTGTGTTAGGCAGAGGACTGGACCTTGTAAATGTCAAACTTGTGGTTAACTTTGACATGCCAAACACAATGGATGAGTATGTTCACCAGGTTAGTCAAGCAATACTACCAAATGTCATGTATATAGAAGTTGGGGAAAAAATGTTTTAATTTGGTAATTGTTTGTATTTCTTTGAAAAGTATAACCAGCAAATTCTTTTTCATCTGTTGGCATGTCTCTGTCTCTTCCCATTCAGGTTGGCAGAGCAGGCAGGCTGGGGCACAGGGGCACAGCCATTACTTTCCTTAACAACAACAACAAACGGCTGTTCCTGGAAGTGGTTAACCGGGTCAAACCCACTGGGTCCATACTACCTCCCCAGCTCCTAAACTCGCCACATCTTCATGAACAGCAGAGAAGAGAAAGACAGAGAGCCAAAAAGGAACCTGATGACATGCTTGTTACAAAGAACAACCTCCTTGACATCATTAGAAAACATAACCGCCACAAAAAGTAGCTGCAGTGGGGCAGTAAATGAGTAAATGCTTAGTTTGTATATTGTTTTACCATGATTTAAAAATGTATGTGGTGAGACATTTGTGCAATTTCTTATACATTAATAAAAAGTGAGGCCAATATGCAAAGCCTGCAAATACATTAAACCTTTTTATTATGAGACAATATATTATATTAAACACTGTTTGTCCCTATTCTAGCTTTTACATTTTTGTAAATTAGGCCAAGAAGGCTTTTATTTAAAACAATGTAATTGTCTTAACGGCAGAACGCTGATTTGAGAGAAATTATATCAGGCCATCTCAGTGTTATTTCTTTATCCAGATGTACGATTATTAACTCAGCTGTGTCGCCACCTAGTGGCTGATAGTATGTTAGCATGGCTGTGCAAAGATATGACGTAAACTGCCATTTTAGCCAATCAGCAGCTTCTGACGGAGATGATTTGAAATTGAAGCGGGCGAAAGCGGAAGCGAAGGGAAGCAATAATAAACAAAAGAGGCTCCGTTTTCGTGTGCATCGATGATATTTTATATAAATGGATTCACATACAGTTTTAATTTTTATACTTAAACCCGTCTTTATCGGTTTTGCGCTATTTTAATCGGGTTTTAACCTAAAATCTTAAGTTTGTTACTTTAGTAGTAAACATCTTTTTATGTTTGGATTATCAACATTCAATCGCTATGTCACTGTTTAGCGTACAAGCGAGGAAACAAACAGCGTATTATGATAATCTACTGTCCGCATCATCCAGGACACCGGGCAGAGAGCGCCTAGCGGGACAAAAAACAGACTTATCTCTCGGAAAAGGTGACAAATCGAGCGCTGAATCTGCTTGTGGGGACGGATCATCTGATAAAAGCCGGATGGTAAACAGGACTTATGTCATCTCCGCGTTGTCAAAAAGCGGCAGCGGGCAGCAGACTCCTTACCGAGGCCGACTCACCCTGCAAAGAAGATCGAGAAGGAAAACCGGGGTTGAAACAGCAGAGAAGACAATGACTGAAAGCAGCCAGGACATTACTCCAGCTCCGGAGAAGAGGCTCACTCTACAGCGCAGGAACAGGACTCCCTCCATGGATAAAAGCGCACGTGTGCACCGCGGGGTCAGTGGTGCCTGCCACCAACCAACACCAAAAATCCTCAGTGAGCCAAACGGTAGGACTCATGGTTTATTAAGGTCCACGAGTTTAAGAGAAACTGCTTCTAAGAACAAGGGAACAGAAGCTGAACCTCGAGTAGAAACCCAGAGGAAGCTAGGACACATCAAACTGCCCTATTCATCTTCATCCACAAGCAGACAGCTGGAGGATCAGGCCCAAACCTTTAAAACACCCACCAAAAAGACTCCATTTGAGAAAATCGCCGCCAAGAGAGACGTTTTCGAGAAACTGGCGTGCAAAGAAGTTCCAAAAACAGTGGTTAAATCTGCAACCCTGGAGAGATCCAAATCACGAGCACATGGAGAAGTCCTCAAGCCCGTGGCAGCACCCCGGGTCAGCAAGGTCACCACAGGTGTGCCCAATCCCAACTCTGCACTGCAGGAGAGAAAGGCACACCAAAAAGGAGACACGATGGCAAGGACTGCTGCTCCAGCACCCAGTGAAGAGCTTTTGTCCCACCTCAGTGAGGCTTTCAAGCAGGAGGACTCCTTTAAGATGGAAAACAGTGCAGTGACAGTGGCTGTCCGTGTCCGGCCTTTTAATGCCAGGTTTGTGAACCAGTGGTTGATGCAAAGAGCAGACGTGTGTTAATGTATACAGTAAACACCTCTGAGAATCTCCTAGGAAGGATGCAACAGCTTTTGAGTAATCTAATCAGAGTATGAAACACACTTATTGGAAGTTGTGGCTTTTATTTTAATTTATTAGCTGATCAATATGCATTTGCAGCTCTAGAAGTAAGTGCTGACATATGGTTACTGATCAAAAGCTCTTTTTTTTCAAGTTTGCTTTTGTATGAATTCTGCTCTGCTGCAGGGAGAAAGCAGAGAAGGCGTTGCAGGTCATCTTTATGAACGGTCAGGAGACTGTTGTCCAGCATCCCGAGTCCAAACAGAGCTACTCCTTCACATATGATTTCTCTCTCTCCTCTGTGAATGAAAGCGATTCCAACTTTGCCAGCCAAAGAACAGTGTATGAGACGCTGGCCAAACCTCTGCTACTTAGGGCCTTTGAAGGATTTAATACCTGCCTGTTCGCTTATGGCCAAACAGGTTCTGGCAAGTCATACACGTGAGTGTTTGTTTTTTCTTTCTTTAAATCAAATCTGTTTTCTTCTTCATGTGCACTTTAAAATGAAATGTCACGCTGCTTTGGAAGTTTTAAGTCTCAGGTTGGGAATGTTAAAATGGTGGTTTTGCAGGATGATGGGCTTTGGTGAGGAAGCAGGAGTCATACCACGTTTCTGCCAGGATCTTTTTTTTAAACTGACCTCTATGGAAAATGAAAAGGTAATCTGTCACAAAGATGCTACTTCTTATGTCATTTCTAACACAGTTTATACAACAAAAGGTTTAGCCCAGTGGTTAGTAATATGTGTAAAAGAAGTGTCATTTAGATGTCTTTGTGTTTTGGCATTGTAGGTAACATGTCATGTCGAGATGAGTTACTTTGAAGTGTACAATGAGAAGATCCATGACCTTCTGGTAACCAGAGATGAGCCAAACCAGAGGGCCATGCCGGTGAGTCGTTGGATTCAAGATTTCTTGCAGAAACTTGCTGCTTTTTCATTAATTGGTTTGTGATTCATACTTCCCATTGTGAGGGAAACATTTAGTATTTAAAACTTTGGGATGAAAACATGTACTATTAAAGAGCTGGGATGCTGTATTCTGTGGGAAATGAGAATGTCTTTTTCCTACATGCACATTCAGTCTTCATCTTTCAGCAGATGCATGTTTTCCTAATAGTGATACACATATAAAACTTATTTGGATTATATTTTAGCTGCGGGTGAGAGAGCATCCAGTCCATGGCCCTTATGTTGCTGAACTCTCTAGGTAAATATACTTTTTTAAATATTAAAACCCATGTTTTTTAAATTTCTTGTTGTAATTCCCTTTCTTAAAATAATAATTTTGCTCAATTAATTTTTCACTTCAGGAATGTGGTGAGCTCCTACAATGACATTCATGTAAGCTGAACCTTCAGATACTATTCTTTCATCTCCAATTTGTTACACAAAGCTTTTAAGACTCAAGTTTAAATGAATTCAGGTTCTCCGTGGGAGACGTCACAAGGAGAGAATCTGACATAATGTGCAGCGTTTGTTTTTTACAGGGCTGGCTGGAGCTTGGTAACAAGCAGAGAGCCACAGCAGCTACAGGAATGAACGACAAGAGCTCCAGATCTCACTCTGTCTTCACGCTGGTTATGACACAGACTAAGGTATTTACTCTTGAATTG
>JBAMHV010000015.1:9738258-9758449 GCA_037177535.1 Pseudomugil gertrudae
TACACTTTCATATGTAACACGTCTTTTATGTTTTACCTGAACATCGATGATGCCTTTTTGTGTGTGTGTGTGTTCAGACTGAGTTTGTGGAAGGAGAGGAACATGATCACAGCATCACCAGCAGGATCAACTTGATAGACCTGGCTGGTAGTGAACGGTGCAACTCGGCCCAGACGAGTGGAGACAGACTCAGGGTATAAAAAAAACATCATTATTGTATTAATGTAGCTAAGTTGTTTCCATTGTTTAGGAGATTGTTATATTTTTATTTACCAGATTCCAAAGGTTGACTATGGAGTCTTCCTCTTAGCTCAGGTTTTAGTTTACCGATTCTATGTAGAGCAGTCTGTCTGAAGGGTCAGGGTTATGTGGATCCAGATGAATATCCACTTTGATCTCAACAGGGTAAAGTTAATGTCAGTTTTTCTTTCATTATAGGAAGGAGCTAGCATCAACAAATCCCTGCTAACTCTTGGAAAGGTCATATCTGCATTATCAGAACAGGCACTGTCCAGGAAGAAGGTATTCATACCCTACAGAGAGTCTGTCCTTACATGGTAGGCAAGCAGTATGTTTCTACATGTCATTTATAAAAAGTCTTAAGATTTTGTTTTTGTGATTTAAACCAGATGTAATTTCCTTTTTTTCCCCCAGGCTGTTGAAAGAGAGCCTCGGTGGTAACTCGAAGACGGCTATGATTGCTACTGTTAGCCCCGCGGGCAGCAATATGGAGGAGAGTCTGAGCACGCTGCGGTATGCTCAAAAGGCCCGCACAATCATTAATGTGGCTAAAGTCAATGAGGACACCAGCGCCAAACTCATCAGAGGTGAGCCATTTCTTCTTTTTTTTTTTATTATTGGTGAAACTGTGTTGTGTCCATGTTGTCTGTATCAGGTTTTCACTTATTCTTTTACATACAGTACATACTATTGGTACACAGGTGTGCTGTAAACTTGGATGAGAGGAACCCCATGTCCATTGATTATGGGCACTTTTTTATTGCCCCACGATCCTAAAAGATAATTTATTCCCTGGGTTTTCTGCCTTTCCACTGAGGTCTATGATGTAGACAAATTTTAGGTTTATTTTCGTACACATTTTTACTGGTTTATTATTCTGTCTTTGCAATATATTTGCTGTGTTCAGAGACCTAATTGCCATTATAAGTACCTTCCGCTACTGGCAGCCATTCTCAAGGTTGTTCTATTACAGCAGCTTATAGGGTACTTTATTTTTTAAATGCTATTCTGTCAGTATAAACTTTTTAAGATGCCATGGTGATGAGATGTAAAATAAAAGCTTTACTGTGTCACATGTGTTTGTGGATATAAAATGTGTTCCATAGAACTTTATTAGCACCTTTTTTTCCTGCATTGGAAATGGAGTTAGGATGAGAACAGGACCCCTATTAAATCATTATTTCTTGCCAAGCATTTGCATGTTTGAAGTCAACTTCGTATCAAATACTTTTCAGTTGGATGTTAATCGCATACAAATACAGAAACTAATTTTACTTTTGTAGTCGTCTTTGGCTCTTCTTTCATCTACAGTTTGTGTCTCTTATACAGAAAAAATCTTTGTGTGGCTCGCTTTTCATCTTTCTTTCTTTTCTTCCATCGCCCCGTCTTTCCATTTGTAGCTGCTACGCAGCTGAAATAAAAGCCTGGCCCTAACCTTGCCTCCTGGCCATATTTATGCACTGTCTGTCGCACATGGCAGCTAACTGTCATGCAAGTATTATTTTTTTCATAAGATGATGTGCTGCTGTTTGACGTTTTTAGCACTAAGGGGAGCTGTTGTTGTGGATTTCGCTCGTGTCACTGGTGAAGGTGAGGTTCAGTGTTCAGATCAGGGCAATGTATTGTAATAAATCATCTTCAGTAAGTGGCAACCATGCAGGAAAAGTTCTGAATGTTTCTTTGGCCTTTTAAAGTCGAACCTTTTCAGGATTTTTATGTGACTCTGCTGTTTCACACTGACATTTGCTCATACTTTTATATGAGTTTGACTTTTTGTGGATTTCAGAACTGAAGGCAGAGGTGGAGAAACTGCGAGCAGCACAGATGAGCTCTCAGGGCGTTGAACCACAACGTGTGAGGCTGTTCCAACAGGAGATCACCGCCCTGAAAAACAAACTCTCTCAACAAGAGCGAGAAATGGTTGAGGCCAACCGGTAATGTTGTTGCACTAATCTAAACCTTATTTTTATTTGTGTTTACCTGACTGATGCGGAAGTGGACACTTTGTTTTTTGGAGCTCAAAGTGAAAACCTTGGCTAATATTAAAAGTTTACAGAAAGCCTATTGCAAAATAATTTTTTGTGATCAATATGCTTCTTGATTAATCTAATTTTTAGGCAGCACAAAGCCTTGGATATATTTCAGCACAACAATCAGAAATCCTGTATTTTATTTATGTACTGTCCCCCACTAACCCGTGCTTGCTCAGGATGGGGATTTCGACATTTGATGCACTCTCTCGGTTTCTTTGGCTGTGCTATTATTTTTTTTATGAATCTGCTTGTAAGAATACTGATCAGATCACAATGAATTGTCTCTAATTGATTTTTCAGGAGGCTGCACGGTGGCGCAGTTGGTTAGCACTGTGGCCTCACAGCAAGGTTACCGGTTCGAACCTCGGTTGGGGCGGGGATCAAACCGGGAATCTTTCTGTGTGGAGTTTGTATGTTCTCCCTGTGTTAGCGTGGGTTCTCTCCGGGTACTCCGGCTTCCTCCCACAGTCCAAAGACATGCACCTGATTGGAGACTCTAAATTGCCCATAGGAGTGAGTGTGTGTGCATGGTTTGTTTATCTCTGTGTGTTGGCCCTGTGATGGACTGGCAACCTGTCCAGGGTGTGCCCCGCCTCTCACCCGTTGTGAGCTGGGATTGGCTCCAGCTCCCCGCGACCCCGTTCTGGGAAAAGCGGTAGAAAATGGATGGATAGATTTTTCAGGAAAGAGCCCTGAGACAATGATGTTTTGAATTGGGACTATCAAGCCGAAATGAATATAATAAAATCTATTATTTAACTTTTTAATATATGCATTTAAATGATCTTAGTTCTTTTAACCTTTGAAACATTTTTTTTGTTTTGTTTTTGCAGGGCATGGAGAGAGAAACTTGATCAAGCAGAAGTTCGTAAACGGGAAGAGACCAAAGAGCTTCAAGTATTTATTTTTTTATTTCAATATACCATCTTCCAAAATACATTTCACTGTACAATTATGCTGTGTATAATTGCTCATGTGACAAATAAAACCCTCTTTGACTTGACTTTGACCTTGATCTATCTGAAAGGGGTTGTAAATCTTGTACATAATTTTGATTTTGTTGAATCAGAAAGCAGGTGTGACATTCAAAGTGGACAACCGTCTTCCTAATCTGGTGAATCTGAATGAGGATCCTCAGCTGTCTGAGATGCTCCTCTACATGATCAAAGAGGGTCAAACCACAGTGGGGAAGCTTAAACCAGACTCCAACCGTGACATCCAGCTTACTGGAGCCCTCATTGCTGACCATCACTGGTAAGAACGTGGGCAGCATGAGAATACAGTGTGGATATAAGTGATCCGTATGGAAAGATTGAACTATGATTAGTAGAAAACCATGCAGTTTGCATGTATAGATGATAATAAAAAAAAAGCACCAATGGATCATGGTTGTAATAAATGTTATTAATAGACCTGAAGTGATTGACAAGAGTTTTTTTTCTAGTGTTATATCCAACATCCACAATACTGTCAGCATAATTCCTATGGAAAATGCCAAGACCTTTGTTAATGGGAATCTCATCTCCTCATCGATTGTTCTCCATCATGTAAGTAGAGGGAAATCTTTAAATTCTGCCTACTACACATCCAACGTGAACTGAGAGTTGAGTGAGAGCTATAGCTGCTTGCAACATACTGCATCAGTGATCTATGACACTTTTCATAAGGCTACAAGTTTTATCAAACCCGATTGTTGGCACAGTTTTCCAAAGAAAATGAGAGGGGGGAGTAAAAGACTGACATTTTTTGTCAGGAAAATATCAAGTGGTGGATTGCAAAGAAGTATTTGGAGGGTCTGACTCCCATTTTGTGTCATAAATGTGTCTGTCTCTCCCCTTCATTGTTTTCTATTATTTTCCAGGGTGACAGGGTTATCCTTGGTGGAGATCACTACTTCCGCTTTAATCACCCGGCAGAGGTGCAGTCTGGGAAGCGGGTATCATGCTGGACAAGTGCAGGCGATGGCCATAAAGACTTTGAATTTGCCAAAAACGAGCTACTTGCAGCTCAAAGAGCAAAGTAAGTGTGAGATAAATAACTAATGCTGCTATACCGGTCCTCCTCATCCTCTTGTCAATAAAAAGCAATAATTCTTGTGCATCTTAGGCTGGAAGCAGAAATTGAAGAAGCCCATTTAAAGGCAAAAGAAGAGATGATGCAGGGGATTCAGATGGCTAAAGAGGTGGCTCAGAAAGAACTTTCTGACCAGAAAACTCTGTATGAAAATAGGATCCGAGTTTTAGAGACAGAACTGGTAAACTTTAACATTTTTCTGCTTCTGCCTGTTTGTTGGACCACTAAATGTCTTGTGTCATCACATTTTTAGCAGTCAACATCAGTATTGATATGTACTTTTGTCAGAATGAGGAGAATGAGCGAAAGCGCCTGCAGAAGTTAGACCAACAGAGAGTGGCCAGCCAGATGGCAGAGCTCAAAGTGGCCAAACTGGAGCTGGAGCACGAGGTGGACACCCAGAGGAAAAAACTCCGTCTCCACATGGAGGCCCAGGTCAGGCCGGCAAGAAAATTCCAAGACAGCCTGGCTGTAGTCCACTGTGAGGATAGTTCAGATGCAGGCTGATGTTTTAGAACTACATCTGAGATTTTTTAGAAAATGCACTAATGAATTTGCTAACGGTGTGTTTATAATCACTGTGTTGCCACCTGAATCACATTTTAAGTCATATTAAGCACACTAATCAGACCAACATACAGTCTCTTGTCCTTATCATAAGAGGAATATACTTTTCAAATAATAATATACCGTTATTTTGGCACACTGCTAAATTTTAACATGGAAAATATTGAAACTGCATATAATAGACGTGTACTTGAACAGTAAGACTTAAGATTATTAGCAGAATGTTATGTTTATGTTAGGTTTTTCACGTTTTGTCCCTGTTGTGTATAAATGAGTCATGCTGCCGCACCATGGTGAGGTTCTGCTCATTGCAGTTTGGTTTTCATTGTCAAATGTTTATCTTTACCTATGTCTTTTTCTTATTCTGCTTGTGTTTTTTTGGGTGTGAGCAAACCTTTGTAATCTAATCGCCTTCCTGGTGGCATTGGGTGGGGTAGTAGAGGGGTATGGGAAGGTTTGTCTCTTAGAGTATAGCCAGCACTGTACATGTCCTTACAGTGGAGCTCTGCAGCCAGACCCCCTTTTTTTATTTAAAATATAATTTATTTATTTATTTAAGGTTTTTATGATTATTTGTGTGTCTATACTAAACTAGTTTAGCTTGAATGATATCCGGAAGAGATAAAGCCTGTCTTTAAACAACATAATTATATATATTTATGGCACTTATTATGTTAAAATAATGGAGTGGGGAAGAATCCCACACTTCCAAAAGTTAGTGTTGATAAAAATACAAAATAACACAATTTGATGACTACTTTAAGTATTTTTCCAGACGGCAGTGTTCCCAGTTTAAGGTGTTTTTTTTCTAAACTGGTCAGAGCCTCAGTGAATGGAGACATTTTAAGCAGATCTTATTTCTTCCTTTTTCTCAGATCAGAAGTACAGGAATGGTACATTTATTCACACTGTTCCATCCATCTGTTCGTCCTTAGGATTTTTAAAATGTTATTTCTACCAAACTGCAGGAATTAAGCTCAGTCTGACACCTGGTTTTATGTTCTGGGAATCTTGGGGATGTGTTTAGAGTCGCGCTAAAGCTTGGCTGAAGGCTACATGTTACGGCCTGATGGGTTTTCATATTATTTACATGGCTACGATTCACTTCAGGCTATGGAAGAACATCGAGTTTGCCAAGCAAAGATTGTTGAAGCCCTGGAGGCGGAGAAGAGGAAGATCAGCAAAGAATTAGAGGAGATGCAGAAGAAAAGATCTCTCAGAGAAAACCAAACTGGTGAGTTTTAAGTCATGGAACTGTTTATACTTGATATTAAGGTGTATCTCCGCATGACTTCATTTATTTTACTCTTCCATGACCCCTGTTTCCACGTCCATTTTTATACTTCTATGCTTGAGTGAATGTCTGTGAGAGGGCAAAGTTAGCACAGCAGAAGTGTTGCTTTTTTATTAGGAAAATTCTTTAAAACTGTGCACAGTTCATTACTGCTTAAGCAAAGATTAGTTAAGCAAGACAGTTTAGACTATTGACTGTTAATGCTTTGTTTCTGTGTCGCAGCCTTTCCACAGTGGGATGCCATGAAGCTTTCCTTGATGATTGAAGAAGCCAATAAAATCAGTTCTAAACTGAGGAAACATATGGTTTTCAGCAGGTATGAAAGCTGAGATTAACATTTTGCAAATGATTTATCATTTACAAGTTGCAAACGCAATGATGATTGGCAATATAATTGGGTTTTGGTGAGAGTTTAAGACTTATTTGCAGTAAAGCTTTTCATTATCAATGAAAAATAATAAACTTGTGCTCATTTTTACAACTAAATGTGATCACATTTGAGAGAAACCAGCAAAAGTGTTATGTTCTTTTTTTTTTCAGGCATGAAAGCTCTGACAATAGCAACCTGGAGAAAGGTAGTCTGCAAGTCCGGGTTCAAAACACAAAGCTGGGAATCTCCACCTTCTGGAGTCTGGACAAGTTCCACAACAACATGGTTGTCATGAGGGAGCTTGAGCAGGTTCGCTTTATATCAATGAGTCTGAAGACCTGGATGGCTTGAAATAGCCAGATGTCTTTGTGGAAATTTGAGATATTTTCATTTGATTTGAACAGAATACTGACACATGTAAAGTTCTCATCGTATTCTGTAATGAGCTCCAAAATTTCTAGAAAGGCATGGAAACTCCTATTGGATGTGATCTGTATTGCAATATCAGAGCAAGTGGTGCATGTGGAGTAAAACATACAGAGATAATGAGCCTCTCCTCCTCAATCTGCATTTTCAGATTCTGACTCTCAATTGCCCATTTCTCAGACATCTGACCTTTTTATATACAGCCCAGAATAGGTTGTTTTATGTCTGACAGATGGAAGCTGCCTCACTTTGCAGTGCTTTTCTCATTAAGTTGAGGAAACGAGACCGGGCATGCCCAAAATACTCATCTCTCTGCAGGTGAATTCCACCTCTAAAGACGATGATGTGTTTTATGACCCTGATGATGAGTGGGAGCAAGATATATCGGCCTCGCATGCTTCCACCTCTTCCTTTTCTCGCCGAAGGTAACCATCCACGCTCTCTGCCTATCCTTCAGGATTCAATTGTATTTTTTGTTCAATTTTACCAAGAATATAGGCAGGAAATCCTCAATTAGAGTGTACCGGTAAATCTCTCTGGAAAGAAAAGGACTGCCACCTTTCAATCGAACCTTGTAACCCTGTCACAGCTTTAATGGATGGTATTTAACTGTTTAGCATGTATGAAGACATGTCCACTGCCCTCGCCCTCAGTTCTTTCAGTCTGAACTAATTACGAGTCAAAGAATTTGTTTGAAATGTACGTAAATGGAAATTTCAAAGTTTGGAAGATTTTATGTATTTTCACATGAGCCTCATAGTTTCCAACAGAGCATTTTACAATATGACACATATTTTTGACTCTCAGCCAATTTTTTTATTTCACAAAATTGCTACCCACAGAATATTTCCTGTTTATTAATTTCATGTCCACGAAGGCCCTGGTAGGGTGTTTAGACAGTCAAAAGTAACAAAACCTTCCCCTTCGTTCCTCACTTCACAACCCGTAATCCAAACACACGCACACACACATCACCTGTTGTAAACGCTGAACCCCACATTTTCCTCTTGGTGTTTTTATTCCTGTCAAGCGCTCCTGTTGGTGCCCAAAATACCATACGATCCAGCCAAATGTAACACGGCACAGAGTCAGTGGCTCTGTCATGCTTTCCTCTCCGGCTCCATTAAAACCACAGTATACACATGCTTCATAACTAGATATAATTTACTCCCCTTTTCACCTCGAGATTGCTCCTAATGAGTTAAACGTATCTTACTTTTTAGAACTGTTTAATGTTGCAAAATAACTTTGCAAAGCATAATAAAAAATCAAACATTGCCTACAGCAATAAAATTAAAAGCAGACTACCACTGCCCTTTTAAACAGTAATAGCAAATAATGTAGATGATGTTCAGAAATGTAAAAAATGTAGATAAATAAGTGCAGCATAAAGACAGCCAAAATAGCACACAGACATTTAGCTGCAATAATGAGAGTTGCATCTGGTGGCACAGACGGCAATTTAATAAATGGGGGCATTAAGTAAATACCCAAGAAAAATATGTACATACATTTAAGAGAGTAGAAAGCATAAACATGTTTGTTTGGATTGACTTTAGGAGCCGGAGTCTTCTGAAGAGTAGGAGGATCTCAGGGCGTCTTTATGAGATCCGAGTCCATCCAATTCAGAGCCTCCACACTGGTTCCTCACAGTCTGCTGGTGAGGCACTCAAATGACTTTAGTTACATGATTTATTTAAAAAAAATCATTAAAGGTTTATTTTATAGTTTATTTTATTTTATAGTAATGTATAGGTTATATTTTATGGGTTAATTTTAAGAAATTAGAGTTTGAAGTATAAGTTAGTTTGACTGTTTGTGGATTAAAAAAGGAGAATTGTTATATGGTGACACTGTTGTATTGCAACATCTGCCTCCAGGATTAATGGGTGTGGACAGACCTCCCTCCACTTGTTCCAGCACTACAGACTCCACCATTGCTGGCATCTGCAAGGGGCTGATTGGTCAGTCGGTGTCCCGTCTGCGTAGCTGTAGCGGGACAGAAGAGAGTCTGGCAGATAGACTGGTTTCTGATTTGAATCTGGTATATGTGGCAGTCCAAACCATATCTGACCTGTATGACAGCCTGGATGATGACTGCCAAGACAGCGGTGAGTTTGATTCATTTGAGATTGTGAGCTTGAACAGCAAAAGGCCTATGATTACCTTTCTGGTGCATGTTATTTCGATCAGTTTTCACATGACTTTTTTTGCAGTGTTTGCTTGTAATTTGGTGGCTCAAGTTGAGCTGGTCAAAGCCACCACAGCCATAGAAGGTGCAGCGTTTGTCACCAAGCAGTGGTTGGCTAGTGTTAAACCCTCCTCCGGCCTGCTCTACACCATTGCTGAAGAACTCAAGTGTCAAGTCAAGAAAATGGGAGGATTCTTCCAGATGCTTATTCAAGTAAACCACACACATTAACAGCTACTATAGATTAAAACCTATGCGTGACATGATGAGTTATTCTGACTCTTTCAGTTCTTATTAAAAGTTAAGGAGTGCAGAAACTAAGCTGGTAAAATGGTTTTCAATTTGGCGTAGTTTGCAGACGCAGTGGATGATCAAAATGCAGAGCATTGATTGACGGGTCTTAGCTCTGAGCTGTTTGAGCTCTGTCTATGGAAATGGCAAAGCAGAGGGAATTCTCAACCTTGAGCTCCACACAGAACATGAATATATGGAAAATAAATCTAAATTCCTTACCAGGCTCAACATCTAAACACACAGTTTTCCCCTTTCAATCCTCATTTTTAATATTTTCCAGCATTTTAATTTATTTACTTACCCCTTCAGACTTTGTCGGCCGTTGTGTTGTTTTGCTGGCATTGATTCACTATTAAATCAATTCTAATTCTAGCCCTTTCTCGGTTTGTTTATGCTGACTTCATGTTGTGTTTTTACAAAAAAAAAATCAACATCCAGGGTTGTGAATCAGAGATCACATCAATGGTGGCAGAGGCACGGAAGAAGAGCAGTCGGTGTTTGGATGCAGCATTGCTTGCAGTCGGTCACATGGCAGTGGTGACAGGCATGCCGTTGAACATAATTGGGCCGGGTGCTCAGGCTACAGGCAAGGTAATACCACCAATAATACAGCAGCTGCTAGTATCAATGTTAACGCTTTGGGATATGCTGTATGTGCCCCTGCTTCATAATGGCGGAGAATTCACAATTAGCTGTGTGGATCTCTGAATAAGTAACATATTAAGAGGCTGAGAGGTAATGATCCTAATGTGGCAGTTCTGTGATATTCTGTATAAATATGAGGAAAGGTATGTTCACATCTGTTTTGATAGAGTGAAGCATTTAATATGAGCGAGCAGGAACAAGGACACAATGAAATAGTTTTTATTTTTATTAGACATCATAACTATCTTCATATAGTATCTGTGTAACAACCACAGGATATATCGCAGGCAGTGATGGAAAAGCTTTTACAAAACAA
The DNA here is from genome assembly GCA_037177535.1 of Pseudomugil gertrudae. Lineage (NCBI taxonomy): Eukaryota > Metazoa > Chordata > Actinopteri > Atheriniformes > Pseudomugilidae > Pseudomugil > Pseudomugil gertrudae. The sequence goes on from JBAMHV010000015.1 coordinate 9,748,708, forward strand.
ATGACTGAGTCACATAACTAATCTAAATACCCCGGAAAGCGACCACGTTTCTTTGTTGCCTCCTTAAAGCTTGTCCCACAATTTTTAGTGGCAGTAACATTTAATGCGATTCTTAGTTTTAGACGGTAGATTTATGAGGTTAGGAGGGTGAGTATAAGCAGCTCGGCTTAGTGTAGCAGTAATGTTGTTTTTTTGTAGACTTTTACTTTTGTTTGAAATTATATTATTAGTAAGATTTTCTCCAATTTTGAACCTGTTTTAATTTTTTCCGCCATCTTTTTGAGAGCCCATTCCACTTCACACCAAGGTCACAGGAATGTTGTTGGCATTATTCATATATTTATGTAAAATTTTTGACTATTTTTCTTGTGTTAGACTGTGCCCCAAATGTTGGAAAATAGATGTAAAGCTTTCACAGCTATGTCAGGAGACTGCAGTGACCAACTGTCACATGAATTATTGAAGAGAAGTCACACTGCACTTGGTTAAATTATCTACTGTTAAATATCACTTTTAGCTCAACTATAATCAAAAAGGATGCTTTGTCTTTTTTGTGTTGGAAGTAACTGTCCACAGAAATACAAAGAATGATTATAGACATAAGATTCTAAATGTATGTTTTTCTTTTAATTTTAGCCGCCTTTGGTAACTTTTCTGCTGAAAGGAACCAGGAAGGGTGTCCGCTATCTCTTCGAGGAGATCCTCACAAGTGCCAGAGAAATGCTGAGAGAGGCTCAGCTGGCCTATCCCAGAAACCCAGTAAGGAATGAAAAGCATCATAATCCTTATTTCATTTGAGCCTGTGCTATAATGTGACACGATCAGTTTATAAACTGTCTTGTTAAATATCTTCAGCAAATATTTTCAATGTATTTTTTTTATTTTTCATCTCTGCTTACAGGTCCTGCAGAGTCTAAAATCTAAAGCGCTTGATTTAGCTCGTGCCCTGCAGAGCTACACAAATTGCCTTATTTCGGTGAGTTTCAGCAACAAAATAAAAGTAAAGACAGGTCGTGTAATTTTTGCATTGTTACCCATCAGTGCTTAATAACCTCCATGGTACGTTGTTACTTTTATATTTAAATGTTTAAGTTAAATAGTGCAGTTTGAGATCGATATTTGTATATGCTGAGATACCTCTTTGTATAGGATATTTAAGGTGCTATATTTTAGTAATGAAAAAGCTGCAATCATCAGCTGCATGCAGCTTTATTCTTTACTTTGTTATACTAGTATTGAAAGTACCAAATGCATGCTCAGCCAAGCTCCCTTATGTTAGTGTTAGAAAACAATCCCCCCCCCACATCTTGACTCCTGACACATGTCTAAATGTGCAGATAAATGCCTACGCCCACAATAGCCCCGTTAAAGATGCCACTCAGCATTTATTGCTCCTGTAAAGCTAAATGCTTCGTAGCATATCTCTTTGCAGTCATCCCCTGTTGTTTATGTAAAGAATGTGTTGAATGAAGCACCATAAGTAACAGCCAACAGGTTTGTTTGTGGTTATTTTAGCCACCCAACCTAGCAGGGTTTTATGTTAAACCAGTAATGGAAACATAGCCGGGGGAGTAATTAACCAGTTATGGCTGCAAACGGCTACTTTCAGCATGTCATGTTTACCTATCATGTCACACTGCGCTCCATCTGTGAGTGTTAGAGTAGAACTGGTAAAAGTAATGCACCACTTTGTTTTAAGTGTTTGGGTGCTTCTAAGGAAAGATGTCATCTACAGAGCTGCTCGATGGTTGATGATGTATCTTAATCCGTTTAAGTGTATGCTTTCCACGAACACCAACCTAATGCACGCGTTTAGGTATTGCTTTATATTTCAAGCCAATTATTCAGTATGTCTCGGGTTTTAATCTGATTCAAGCAGGAACGAGAATCTGACCCAGAAGAGGTGGAGGAAGGGGAGGAGGCCTCTGCTGCCCATTTTCAGCATCTGAGCACTACATATACCAAACTGTTCCAGCTGAACCAAGCCATCCAACAACTACATTCCTGTCTGTCTAGAGCCTTGCGAGGTAAATGTTTTGACTACCCCATAGCTTCACAGCGTATAGCTGTCTGAATCAGAATGGCTTTCTCACTAAACACCCCACATCACAAAGTAGTTACTGTGTACCAGCAGCTAAACCAGCAAGTTATGTTTTTCATAGACTTTATATGCTTTAGCACTAATTATGAATGTCTCTGAAATATCCACCCAATTGTATAGAAATGGAATAAGGGGTGCAGTAAAGGTTGTATGATGTAACTGTATCTTGCAGCTTGTAACTCCCCATTTCTTTGCTTTTTGGGGACTCGCTGTACGAATGTTTCAACGTTCTACCCCAATTCTACATCTAATCGCCATTTTTTTATGTTATTGCGATCCCAGATTATTAACAAGGTTGCAGAGTTGGATCCAAAGCTGGAGGCATAGTTTGAGATAATTATTTATGTTTTTGTTTCTGCATTTTCACTAATCAATCTGTTGTTCTTGCAGGTACTGGCAGAAATTCTGACCTCAGCCACAACAGAGAGAAGATCTTTTCTTCTATCGAGACTGTTGATGAGCTGATCACTGGTCTGTCCAAGGATGGAACAGGCACTGTGTCACTGCAGCTTCCCTGCCTTCAGACTATAATAACTGCACGAGATGAACTCCACTCTGCACTGCAGGCCCTGTCTTCCTCATCTTCCTGGAGCCAACAGGGGGAAGGAGAGAGCACAAGTTTAGCTGCTTTGGAAAATGCAACAGAAAATGATTTGTTGACCAAAGAAGGCATTATCACTCACAGTGCTGTTAGAAATAGAGTTGTAAGTAAGATTGTACACTCCCTCACACCAGGTGTGCAATGCAACGGCAACCTGCACTGGGTATAATATGTTTTTGTGGGGATTATTATGTGCCTACACTATAGATAGGGATTCCCTTTTGGAAGAAAAACAAAAAAACAGTTTATTTATACACCATAGTAAACATTGAGAGTTAACTTCTCAAAAACTGTGCAAGAACCCAAATAACTGTGTCCTTTCTAACAGTGTAAAAGAGGTGGTTTAAATGTTTTTATTTTCCTCCTTTGCCATGGTGAATGCCTGCCTCCAAGACTATTATCCAGTCCATTTACATGATGTTAGAAAAAAAAAGAATAATTGTGTTAAATTTTTTAAATTTATGTCTGGAATTGAAACTCTGTGTATGTGTGTCCGATTAAACCTCCCATGTTTATATACTTAGATAAGAATAGTCCTGAAGAGTTACTTAGTTCAGCTTAACTTACCTGTATACGTAAACACAGACTGCTGCTGTGTTTATTTCCCCACAGCTTCTGCATATGTACATCGATCTAGACATGGAATTTTAGAATTGATTTATTTCAACACTTTGCAGCTCAGGTACGCTATTGTATATAAGAATTACTGAGAAACTTGTTTCTTATCTTCACTCTGCTTGCTGAAAAGTACGAGGGCATATTTTGTTCTTTGCATACAATTTCACTCATACATACATAATATGCACTCAGGGAGAAACCTGTATACTTTTGTTTTTTTTTCCTTAAAATATGTAAATAAAGCGCTGTTCAATGACTGTTTTTTACTCTGCTTTATTTAAGAAGAAATGATAAAGTATTCAAAAATGACATATACCAACAATTTAATAGATTCTTGCACTATTGTAGAGGACTTGTTTTGATTTTACTTGTGATATAGTCTGACTTCATAGTAATATTTATTTGTGCTTTGAATACATTTTAATGTCTTCTGTGAAACTTTAAGCCAACTTGTCTCAGAAGCACTATTACATACTTGTAAATGTCCTAGTTTGTTATTTAGTTTGATAAATGTAGTTTGGATATTGTTAGATTTGACCATCGGAGCCCCTCAAAACCCCCTAAAATGTGTTTTTTAATGCAGTTTATGGCCTGAACCCTACTTTTGGCAGCCCTCTGCTGCTTGCTGCAGGTTACACCCACTCCGTGTCTGTGCAGCCTCCCCCAACTTCTCAGAAACGCTGTGAACTAAACGGGGCTTCATTCTTAAGAGTTGAGGTGGAAAAATACTTTGGTAAACTAACTATTCCGGAATTGGGAAAACCATTTCTTAATGAGGGTAATTACAGCTCCAGCAGAGAAGATGCGACTGGAATAAAAGGGGGGAGGGGGAACGGGAAAACTAATAAATGAGCTAAAATAGTAATTTTATCCTCTCGAGCCACAAAAGAAGAAGAAAAAGCTCCTGCTGATAAAATTGTCTTTTCAGGATGTTCTGGTTATTGTTCTCCAGTCTAGGGCTGGTAAGTACAAATCTATACTACTTTGCAACTGTGTCAGTTGTGTCAGCGCTTGTTTAAAACAAATGGTTTTAACAATATGAGACCTACAGCCCCCCCCCCCCACCCACCCACCCCATCCACATTTGTGTTGCCTATAACCCATCAGCTTGTTACACTGGTTGCTATAATGTTTTTAAATTGCATCCTAACTTTTAAAATATTTGGTGACACTTTACAATAGGGGCCACAAAACCTGCTTATCTACTCAGAAACTACTGAAGAACAAATAAGGTACTAATGATTCATTAATGATTAAGCTTTATATTCCTATCACATCATCTTAATTAGAAATTGATTAGTGAATGATTACATAATGATCAGTTAATCATAAAAAGATGAAAACCTGATCAGGTACTAATGATGTAGTATTGATTACCTAAGATTTATTCCCATCACATAAGTTTGAGTACTAGACTAGTGAATTATTATTTTAGTCATAGTCAGTTGGTCATGATTATGTCATTGCTCACAAAAGTATTAAAATACAACCAGAGAAAACTGATTGAACAATCATTAAGTGTTCTCCATGTTCATGTTTGATGAGTATCTTACCTTTATTCTGGTTCTGGTTCAGATGTACCAAGTGAATAACAGAAGCAAGTCTGTAACAACTCCTTTTCAAACATTTGTTTCTCTTGATTAGCAAACAAACTCAAGTATAATGAGGATTAAAAATAAGTAGTTAAGATTACTTCACCATTAACTAATCAGTACCTAAGCTTTTTATGTCTCTGATTGTGTTTTAATATTTTTATGAGCAATGACATAAACATGACCATCGGACTATGACTAATTATAATCATTCACTAGCATTCAAATGAATGTGATGGAAATAAAGCGTAGGTAATCAATAATAAATCATTAGTACCTGATCAGGTTTTTGTCTTTTTATGATTAACTGATCATTATGTAATCATTCACTAATCCATTGCTAATTAAGATGATGTGATAGGAATATAAAGCTTAAGTAATCATTAATGAATCATTAGTACCTTATTTGTTCCTCAGTAGTTTCTGAGTAGCTAAGCAAATTTTGTGGCCCCTACTTTAAAGTGTTACAGTTTATTTAGTAAAAAAAAAAAGTAGCAAGATAGGAGACAGGAGGTAAAATCTCAGGTGTTCTGTTGTTCACACGTGCGCCTTAATTTGGTCGCCATCTTTTTAAAAGTATATTTAGTGAAGAAATTATTCCACATTAGCAAAACTAAATAAAAACTAAACTGATACTTGTGTTTCAGGTTTTTCTTCAGAGCTTTATTGCAGGTAAGTTATTTTACGTCTCTACACACACACACACATATATATATATATTTAAGTCAAACAAAAAATTATGACTAAATAGTTCGCTTTCCACAGCCATTTTGACATTCATTGTTCTCTTAGGGTTTAGAATAATAGACTTTCTTGTCAACGACTAATTTTGTATTCAAACCTTAATTTTTCCATGAATATTGTCATATTTCAGACTTTCATTAAATAGGCTATCTGTGTAATTTGACATTATTCAGGTCAAACTAAGAAACTTTTTGGACTGTGCTGAATAAGCTTTATCCAGTATGCTAGAGTGCTAAAGTTACAGCTACCTATAAAGTAGATTAACATATAACTGCAGAGGACAATTGTGCTTTTGAGTATTCATGCAAACTTATAATGCAAATTTATTATGCAACTTTACCTAGCATGACCAAAACCATCAATTTCCATAAACCACTTGGTGCATGTCTGAATTTCTGAATGGAAACCTGACTTTCAGTAAATGTGCCCAGCAGCAGGGATATTCCTAACACTGCGGCTCTCAAGGACCGGAGTTGCCCATCCCTGTACTAGAATATTCCAGGGATTTTAAAGAAACTAAAACACATTTCAAAATTTTGTCCTGAATTTCACAATTTCAATATTTTGTAAAGCTTTTTCTGGTAACTTGTTTCTTTCTTTTCTTTACTTATTTCTTTTTTTTTCTAAAACAGCCTTTACACTGGAAACTGGAACCCAGACATTTAATGAGCCTTACTATGAGTATGCACCTGATGATTTGCAGTGGATGATTGCCAGAGATCTGTGTCACCAGCGCTCTGGAGTATTAGCGACTGTTTCCAACTCGACAGAGAACCAAGAGTTAGCCAACTTTTTAAAATCCTTGAACATCTCTAAGCCTGTGTGGATTGCCAAAAAAGTGTCGACACAATACAGTAGGTTCACTTGTCACTCTTTAAAACGATTAATTCATATGAGCACTTTTCTTTTATTTCTTTTGTTTAGTCACAGATGCATTTCTGCCTACTGTAAAGTGTTTCCATGTTCTTTGCCTCCGTTAATAGATGTTTCATAGCTATTTAAAGCTTTTAACAGTACTGCTAAAAGTATAATTTTGTGATTAGCTCACATTTTTCCCTACCTTTTTGCCAAACTTTTCCCCACATTGTTTCTTTTTTGTGTGTTGCAAAACTAAAGATTCCTCTTTAACCCTGATTCTGGACTTTTCTGGGAACTCTGACAGGAAGCATGCTCATCTCCTGCACAAATTCCGCTCTTTGGGTTCAGCGACTGTTTGCACTCAACTCCGCTTCAATCCAAGTTACTTTCCACTGTCTTTTCTTATTCCAACCAGCTCTACATTAATGAATTCCAGCTCCAAGCAAATGTGATCAAGGGCAAGCTTATGCAGTTGGCTCTGCAGATCCATGGTGTTCATGGACCATGGACCATGACAACTCCTGGCACTCTGTGTGTGTTTCTTGGAGCCATAATGGTGGATGCTGGGCACTATATACTCATGGTCTTATGGTCTCAAGTGGTGAAGGTATAAACAGTACTGACAGCCTCGGCCCTGATGGTCTGTTCATTATCGTCCAGGCACAGGACACATTTGGCTCCTTCAAGTCTGATAAATATTTCTCAGGGAGCATCACGGAATTGCACATTTGAGATCAAGTACTAAACAACAACCAAATTTTTACCATGGAAAAGTAGTGTTCACCCATCAATACTGGGCTGGAGTTCAACTGGAGTGGAGCAGCCATTAAAATGGAGTCTTCCCTCAAGAACCTGTGGATAGACAGCCAATGTCAGGGGAAAACACAGACAAACCGACATAATTAAAATAAGTAAAACAGCAACTGATTAAAAGCAGCAGGGATAGCCCGTTTACTATCCAACTTTTCCCTGTTTGCCAGTCACTGTCACAGGAGGCTCTTTAATTTATGACCAGTATGTGATAGAGAGGGTGATTGGGGATATCCATGTTGGCAAGCAGTTTGTTCACAGATGACTTATCTACTACAGTTCCAAAATTGTTCAGCTTCCACCCAATGAGATAACCAGCTTTCTTTATAAGTCTGTGCTGTTTGTTAGTGTTGCTGGTTCTATTTATCTTGCCCACCACACAGAAGCCAAAGAAAGCACACTGGGATGGCAGACTGATTATAAGATCACCAACAACTTGCAGCAGACACTGTAGGATCTGAGGTGTCTCAAGTAAAACCAGCTCATCCTCTCCTTATACATCATCTGTGTTTGATTTCCTGTCCAGTCTATTGCTGATGATCACTCAGTGGTACTAATAGTCCTCAACAATCTCTACCCCCTGCCCCATCTTTTTCAGTAAAGGTTGTGGAGTCTCCTTCCAATAGAAGTCTAACACTATCTCTCTGGTCTTTGTTACATTCAGGGCAAATTCACAGCCTTTATGATCAGAATCTTAGTCCATTTGTGTGGAAAGTCTGCTACATTTGAGGTCTTGTGAAAAAAAAATCAGATTTGGATAAAGAAAAGTGGCTCAGTCCACCTACAAACACGTGTTATTTCGTTTCAGGCAGACCAAATGTAGGAAGTGGACAATAACATTGTGGGTTCCACGCACAGCAGAGCAGATAAACACACGTTTGGAGCAATAGGGTGGGAGAAATGGCCCACTATCAAATGTGGAAAATTTGGTCAAGTTTCAAGAGACGTCTGATGATCTTGGATCACTAGGATTGGATGCAGCTCCTTGTTTTTATGCCTCTTGTGGAGTGGAGTGAAAAGCTTTTTTTTAAAGGTTCAATTTATTTCATAGTGTGTTTTAAAGGCAACCCTCTGTCTAGAATCATGTTATACTCCCCAAATGATCTGAGTTCCAAATCTAGTTGACCATTCTGATGTGAATGCACCCTCACATGCAGGTTTTTTTCTGCCAGTCCACTCTACAAAACTATCCACCAGTTCTCTATACTCCTCCCTTGCTCTCTTACACACCCACTAACAGCTGAGTCATCAGAACATTTCTAAAGTTGGCAAGACTCAGATTTGTTCTGAAAATCAGTTTTGTACAAGGTGAAAAAGAAAAGAGACAGCAAAGTCTCCTAAAGTTGAGCTACCTAAATCACACTGACCACCACATCAGACAGGACACTGCCTGAACAGTCAAATTATGGCCTCCCTGTCAGGTAGTTGGTATTCTAGGAGACCACAGAAGGGTTGACACCTATCCCCCGAAACTTCTCACTCAGCAACAATGGATTGGCTGAGCTGATCGAGAACAAACTTAATTACAGCACCTCTCTTATTAGTTCTGAAACTTCTGCATGTTTTGGCTAATGGTTCTTGTAAATGCTTTGTGACTCACGTCACTCTGAGTCCCACCCTTCAAAATAGACTTCTGCTCTGAGATCATTGTCCCCAGTGAGCAAAAATGAGTCCAAAAGCCTCACTCCCTTTCTATAAAATGAACATGCAGAATGAATTGTTTTCGTTTGATGGTTTTACTCATACGGTTTGATATGTATGATGTTAAGCTCTGTTTTGGAGGGGAACTTACAGAAATTAGAAAAATAGTTTGTCCAACTACGACTATATAATACAGCTTATATTGTGAGTTACTTTCATTCTGTCAAAAAATAGTATTATTTTACACATTATTGAAAACAATCTTATTGCTAATATTTTTGTTTGTTTTTTTATTTCTATTTACTTATTTAGAGCTATTTTTATGGGTTTTAAGTTGCATAAGACTTTCACATACAGTACATAAAATGTGTTATTGTTATTTTGGTAACATCTTCTTCAACAGGGCAATTCAGTTTTCCAGCAGAAGTTTGGAAAGTAACTAATTGTCTTTATCTAATCTTTACACCTAATCTTGAACTGTTTTTACCTTAATGATGTCAGTAGACCAATTTCAACCATAACTTGTTTGACATTAACACATCATTAATGCTTCTAAAAACCAGGAACATGGAACCACTTGAGTCATTTTTTTAATTACACTCATAACTCACTATAATGTTCAAGGTTCACATGTAGAAGTCTTTCATGGCCTCACAGCAAGAAGGTTGCCGGTTCGAGCCTCGGTTGGGGCAGGGGTCAAACGTGTTAGCGTGGGTTCTCTCCGGGTACTCCGGCTTCCTCCCACAGTCCAAAGACATGCACCTTGGGGATAGGCTG
>JBAMHV010000015.1:9759574-9772978 GCA_037177535.1 Pseudomugil gertrudae
TCCGGCTTCCTCCCACAGTCCAAAGACATGCACCTTGGGGATAGGCTGATTGGAGACTATAAATTGCCCATAGGAGTCCGAGTGTGCATGGGTGTCTGTCTATGTGTGTTGGCCCTGTGATGGACTGGTGACCTGTCCAGAGTGTACCCTGCCTCTCGCCCGTTGTGAGCTGGGAGTCGCATCCCCCCCCCCACCTCCTTTTGACCCCGTTCAGGGAAAGGTGGTGACATAAGTGACATAAACTGATGTTTATGAGATGTTTATGATGTTCATTATCATTCCAAGTTGAAATTAGCTTTTTCTGATATTGGTTTGTTCACATTTATTGTTTAGAAAGGCTAAGTGATGAAAAGCAGTTTTTTTTTATCTTTGAGTTGTCAAACCTTGACCCAGTAATCATAGGTTTATTTTTACTTGCTGCTTTGCTCTCTGAAAAGTAATTTGTGTTAAGCCATGAATAGTCTTGACTTTTGCTACATGAAGAATGGTCAGAAACTTACAAAACTCACTTTACAAAACCACCCCATAGTATGTGAAACTATGAAGTTTGTTTACTACATTAAAGCAGATAATTAGTAGTGTGTAGCTACATTTTAGGTTTTTATTACATGACATTTACCTTGTTCATACTTCTGCAGATTGTGAATAACAGTGATCTGTGTTCTGTAACTGAACATGTGATGGTTGTTTTTAGCTTGTGAACATAGGGTCATAAAGAATAATCTCCACCTCTCTCTTCATTTGGAAACTTTAATGTCTTTTCAGATCTAACTTTGGATTTGCAGAATTTAACATTTTCATCTCATTGGAGCACTTCATCAAATGAATATTGTGGCATCTTCGACCCAGATATGAACAGCACTCGCCAAGCAAAGTGCAACTCAAGTAGAGGAGCTGTCTGTCAGTTTAAGAATGGTAATTTGAGTGTTGATGTAACAAAGTGATTTCTTACGCTAAAATGACATCATTACCTGATTTTTCTTTAATTCAACTCATTGACCTGAAATAAATACTGTCAGTGTTATGCTTGCAGCATGTGGTCTTATTTTGATAGACTACTTTATATTCTGATTCACTTCTCTGGTTGTGCAGAAGGTTTGGATGGTTTCAGTTTTCCAAAGTCACCGTTCTTCAGTATACTGAACAATGATCCCGTGACAAAACTGGTGAGTCAAATTTATCTGTAGTACTGCATATAACCACTTGTATCCCTATATGAAAATAACTGCTAACATTTTCATTTGCGGGTTTCCTCAGGTGATGGATGTACTAAGTGTCAACTCCTCCTGGAACAGTGACCTGACCTTGTTGCAGCAGCTTATTGATGCTATCCTGTACACAGTGGAGGGTAGTGGCCCTCCCCCCCTGACCTCCAGTGATGTTCTTGCTCTTTCCCAGATGATTGAAATGATTGTAGCTAGCACTCACAATGCAGGAACTAATACAGCAAGGGTCCTGGAGTCCATTGCCACAAGCTATGTAAATGTTTCAAGTTTGATACTGGAGCCAGACATGGTTAGACAGTGGATGGGTCAGACTGAGGATGGGGTGAGGGAATTTTTTTCTTTGTTCTCTTTATTATATTATATGTGAAATAACCTCTCTAATCACTTAAAATCTACGGTAAACTAAAAAGAAAAAAAACAAATTCCTTTTAGCTATCTGTCAAATGTTTGAGTTTTCAGTACTTCACAGCTTTTAAGTATCCAGATTAAAGCAGTTTCTTAAAGCTTTTATCACTTGCCAAACAAAGCAATATTTTCTCTTCCTTTCTCCTAATCTTTTCTTTAGGTAAACGTTGGACCATTTATAATAGTAAAGAGCATTGATAGTATCACTGAAGCTCTGGCAGACATGCTGTCTCCACAGCATAGAGGCTTCACTCTTTCTACTAAGAACATAGGTAATATTGCATTCAAGCCTTTCAATTGCTGCTTGTATGATGTAATGCTCACATTACATGAGTTCTGAATGATTTAAAAGTTAAAAATATGTTATTCATGTTTTATAAAGGGTAGGAAAAGTGTGGAGCTTTGCTTGTAGGGTTTTCTTTTTATTTAAAATTTCATACCTAGTGTTGTTTTATATGATAATAATATTCCATATAAATTTTAAAGTGAACTTAATGCCCGCCCCCCCCAAAAAAAACAAACAAAAAAAAAAAACAGTGACCAGGACTGCCTGAAAGAAGTAATGCTGTATCTCATTCTACGCCCCTGACTGAAGAACAAAAGCAAATTCAATTAAGAAAGATAGAACAGTATAACTGACCTAACTTAATTTTCTTCTATGGTTGCTCTAATTGTCCATATGTACGCACTGATTATGCTGCTTTTGATGTCAGATGTTTACATGAAGTGGCAAAAACTGTCACAAGAGAGCCAGGATCAAGTTTTCAAGCCATCTGATGTTGGCTCTCACAAGCCCAGCAGCAGGGGTCACAATGACTTGCTTATCCCTGGCGCCGAACTCCAGAGGATACACACACTAGGTAGGAAGCATAAGCATACTGACACTTGATATTAGCTACCTGTAAAGATCAGCCTTTAAAACACAGATATGATGATGTAAAGGTATAATGCTCATATTACATGAGTTCTGTATGATTTAAAAGTTATAAAAATTTACATCTATACACACAAGCTTCTTTCTGTTGCAGCTACATTAAACTGCCAAACATGTTGATTACTCTTTGCTGATTAAATCACTTAGCAGTGATTAAGCAGTGTAGTTAGAAAAATCTGTTCTAGCTTTGTCCATATTAGAGTTGCTATGTACAGTTGTCGTAAACATATTTGGATTTAAACTGATCTGCTTAAACTGTCTCTCAAATTAGGATGTGAGGAAGTGATGTTTATTCATACCCACTACAGCCATCTCAATGATATCGTGACAAAGGCAGAGGAGCTTGTACAGAGTCATCAAGAGAAAGATAACAGGTTTGCTTGTTGTTTTGTCATATGCTATTCAGACATGTAATTCAAAGAAACAAATGGAAACTTTTTTTAATAAGGTTGATTGGATTATTCTAAGGGTGTCCTGAGTCAGTCCCCCACTGTCTTGCAGGTTTTGAATGTAATGTAGCAGCACCCTGGAATTGGATTAATGGGTCAACATGCTTGGATAGAACTTGACAAGTTATTGAGGAGAGCCATTTGATTTATATCAGGCATGTTGGATCAGAAAACTTGTAAAACCTGCAGGAACTGGGCATCCTGCTCTAAATTCTCACTAGAAATGAGCGTGAAACCGTGCTTGTTTGTCACTCTGCGTTGGCTCCGCTGTGGAATGACGACCCGTTCAGGGTGTGCCCTGCTTCTCTCCTGTTACCTGGGATTTACCTGTTGCTGGGATACATTCCAGCCCCCTCAGGATTCTGAATTGGAATAAGTGGTATATATATTGGATGGACAATCATATGTTTTAATCAGAAAATAAATTATTACAGCACCTTTTCAGAAGAAACCAGTATGTGCCATAGCAAAATTCTGTGTAACAAAAGGAAGAAAGTAAAAAAAAAAAAAAAGTAAATTACCAATAATTTTCTGTTGATCGTTTTCTTCCTCCCAAAAGTCATTTACTGTAAATTAAAGACAGAAATATTTAATCAAAAGTGAACCTGTGTGTTCTCTTCACCCAAAAACATTGTGTACCGTTGTGTGTAATGTCCATTTACAATAGTGGATACCAGCTAGCTCATTTAAACTTTTCATGCATTTGTTCTTGACAAGTAGAACTGATAAGTGCCGTCTGCCTTTCCAGATTTCTTCCTGGTCTCCTAAAGTCTGCTGTCATATCAGCCACTGTACGTGATGCCTCAAAGGCCCAAACCATCCCTGTGGCCATCCATTACACCCTTACTTCTTCTCATGTGGTATGCTCCATTGTTTAGAACGCTGTCTCAAGTATGGTTACTAAGTCCATGATATTTACATTTATGTGCGTACATAGAGAATAAATGTGGTAACTTGTGAGGTTAAATGCCCTCAATGCATTCATATTCTATGGTTTAGATGATATAGGATAAAAAAAAGTACACCAATACAAAGACAAGTTTCCTTTTGATAAACATAAATGCAGCTTGTCATTAGAACAGATTTTTCAACTTGACCAGCACACACATATTGTTATTATGAATCATGAGGATCAAGTGCTGAGAGCAAATAAAAGTAAGACAAATACAGATTTGAGCCAAAAGCAATACTACCACCTCAACATTTTTTAATCGCAACATTTTTTAATCTCTAAAATATTTCTAGAATGTTTTTTTTCTTAATTCAATGCAGTGGTACTAATCTATGATTTCATCAACTGTCAAATACTGTGCTCTCAGGTCATCTGGAGCAGGTCCCTTCTTTATCCGAAGGGTGGAGAATAAGACATATAGAGAAGCATCTGTTAGAGTTGTGGTCCTCGCCTGTGGATTTGACTTACAGAGGTCTGAGGGCAACTGAGAGCAGTTTAAGATTGACCTTTTTAATAATTATTTTGATTATTTTTTGGACAATAATTGTTCTTTAATCCTATTTTATTTTAAGTTTATTTGATATAATTTTCTTTATTTTGTGCTGTTTTTATTTTATCTTAACTTTTCATTTTCCCAGTGTTTTAGCTTCCTGATGCAGTTAGTTAAGAGTTAAGAGTTCTTCCTTATTTTTTAATTGAGAGAGAACAAGAAAATCACTGCAGAGCTGTGTTTTGGTTTCTAGGTGGAACATTCACAGAGAGTTACTCCTGTTTGTGCCTTTTGGGATTTCAGGCTGATGTAAGTATAACCAAAAGTACATAACAATAACAGTATCGGATACAAAGTAAAAGACAAAAAACTAAATGTTTGTAGAGTTTATTGGGATGTTGCCTGTATTTCTTCCAGAGATAGCAGTTACACATATTGCTGCAAACGTAATAAATCTCAGGGATGATTCAGTGTGTTTTTCTGCAGGCATGATGGTGCAAGAGGCTGGTCCAGTGATGGCTGCTTTGTCACCTTTTTCAGCTCAAGTGTCACTTCGTGTTATTGTAACCATACCACCAACTTTGCAGTGCTGATGAATTACTTGCCATCTCAGGTGGGTCAAGATGTGTATTAGATATATCAGTCATGGCAACTGTATAATATTTCCTTCTTCATGTGGTTTTCATGTAACTTATAAAAACTCTTAAATAACACCAGAAAAGTTGCTAAACTTGGGCTGGAAAAACCACTAAATATAGTGTCAAAGTTGGTAGGTTAGTAGCGGATGTATCGTGTACATCAGTGTAATCATTGTACCAAGAAATTGTGCACTGACAAATGTTAAATGATTAAATGTGACAATTTTTCTATCATTAATTAATTTATTTAATGTGTTAAAGTCACACCTCTACTATATGCATGTACATATAAGATGTGTGTATATTTTGTATACATGTCTCCAAACCTAATAACAAAACGAGATAACATTGTTTTTCTTTTCTTCTTCTTTGTTCCAGTGGAGTACTGAACAAGAGCTTATTTTGACTAAGCTTACATTCATCGGTTGTGGTGCCTCTCTGTGTGCACTGGTGGTGACATTGATGCTGTTCACTGTTTTGGAGTGAGTTGCTAATACAAAATAAGCTCCATAGGTGCTGTCAATGCATGCCTCTTTTTACTTATTGTGTTGACTGTGTCATTTGAAAATTAAAACAGCAATTAGACACACTGTGATAATTGGTAGTGTTGTTCATTTCTGCTGTCCCGCTCACTTCTATCATTATTGACATGTGCTAATCCAGTAATTACTGTTGTCTACATGCGAGTCCATTTTAAGGTTTATGGCAAAATACTGCAGCAGTTAATTTACATTATGGTCACTGAAGGATCACACTCAGCATCAAAGGATCTACCCTCAATGATTTATGACTGTTCTAAAAACAGTATAGCCATGCATTTTACAAATGGTTCTACACAGTACACATTTGCATTTGCCTGTAAGGTGCACAAAGATTGTCTTTGATATGTTCTCATTATGCTACATCTCAAGCGGTAATTTTGATGTCAGTTTAGCTTAAGTGGCCCAAATCATTATTTTTAGAAAAGTTTTCTTTCAATTTACTTCTTATTTGCTTCACTAGTAAATGTGGTATTCAATTAGGACCTCTGACCGATGCAAGAAAGGAGTTGCGAACAGTTTGTGGAGCATTTTTAAAAACTGGGGCTAAGAAACTACACTAAATATATTTTAGAATAATTATTTGTGGGTTACAACATATAACTGCTACTATTAAAAGCTATTTAATATTAATGCAATTGAAGGCAAATAAAACATTTTTAGCAAAAGCAGCACAGAAATAGGCAGTGTGTTTAATTTTTTTAAGCAGTAACCACCTGCTAATGCAATGATACTATACCATCAAGTAATGTTTGATGTGGTCATAGCAGGTGTTTTTGTTGTGGAACTTTGCTGCTTGCAGTTCTGACTTGTGCTGTGTTAGAACCAATGCTGAAATTCAAGCATCACGTATAGGTCCGTTATAGTAAGTTTGTCATTGGAAAATGTTGGAGAAAATCACCATGCTGAATTGGATATAATGCTGACAATGTTTAGTTATTGTTAGATTATTGTAAATGACAGGATTTTTAAAAAGAGTCCAATAGTATTCCAGAGGAAAATACATTTTTGACATTTCTCAATGCAATCTGCATTTGTTATTTTGTAATTTTATAACAATAAATATATCATATTTGTTTGGCTTTCTCTCTCTCTTTAGTATTCCCAAATCAAATAGGACATCCATCCATAAGAACCTATTCATTGCTCTGATTTGTGCTCAGGTGATTCTACTCTGCAGCGGCACAGCTATTGACAACAAGGTACGAAGCATGCAGTCTGCTAAAATATTCGTCTCCTATTGATTAGTGTATATAATCTGTAAAAACAAATGGTAAATAATTAGTAGAAGCTTTTGACGACCTTTGATGAATAAAGTATTTTGAGGTTTGATTCAGCATTGTTCAAAGATGCACTACAGAGCTGTGACATGCATGCTATCTACAGCTTATTCAACATCCATCTTACATTCTACCTGCACTGGGCGCTCACTCCAGTCATTAAGAAATGGTTTTATCTTGTCTATATTGTACCCTGTCCCTTTTTCTCTTTATTTTCTCTCTTCCTCTAATATTGTCTTGTGTTTCTTTGCTGAATCAGTTAATGTACATTGGTTCAAAGCAGTAATGTGTTATCTGCTCACAATTGTTATGAGGTGTGTAAAAACTCAGCCTCATGACTGTTTGCTGATAGCCCCACAAATTCCCATAATAAAAATCATCATCCTCAAATGAGTCAGGTAGGCAGAGTTTTAATGCTGAAATGTTATGTAGTGCAAACCTGCCAGACACCTCAGGTCAACTGTATTTGGCATTTTATCAGTTTCTGGAGTCAGAAGCAGACATGGAGAAGCTGCTCTTAGTTTCTTTGGTCCACGTGTCTACAACAAACTCCCAGAAAGCCTCAGATCAGCTAAAATATTCAGTTTATTTAATCCATCTTAAAAACCCACCTGTTTTCAGCTTCAGTAGTTTTTATTTTATTTTGTTTCTCCAAGGTGGAATTGGATCATGATTTTAATAATTTTTAATTAATATTTTCTTTTCTTTTCATTCTAGTTTTTATTTTAAATAATGCTACAAATTTTCTGATGCTTTAATGTTTCTGTAAAGCAATTTAAATCACCATGTTGTTGAATTGTGCTTCACAAATCAACTTGCCTTGCCTAATCCATCTTTAACACTAAAACCACCTAGAGGATCATTTAGATTTTTTTTAATTAGAAAAATGAGAAAATGATTAAACCTTATTGCCACACTGTCATATGTGACCACGGTGACTTTGCTCCAACACCAAAAATTGGCAGGTAGAATATGGCTTATCTGATTGAAGCTTTAGTTATGATTTGCAAATATACACAGACAACATTACAAATTTTGGTAGAAAAACAGAAACATTTAACAAGTTCATAAAAATGTAATAACCTATTTTATACTTCAGGCTAGGATAGATATATTTTATTTATTACAAAGTTAAAAAGGCTCTTAGATACTAATAAAAAATTAACCGAAACGGAAGAAGCTGTGCCTATGCTACAACAAATGCGTAAGGAAGTCTCAGAGGGGAGCAGAAGTGATCAACTCCTCTGACATCAGGAACAAGTGTGGAAATCCTTGACAAAATGCCTAGGCAGTTCTCATCTCGAGCTGCATCTACAAGATGATCTGTTGCAGTGTTTTATAACATTTGGGACATTGCTGTCTTGAACATTTGGGTTATCTAGAGCTGCATCAATGCCAGAATGAGCCTAAAAGGGGTTTAAATGGCCTCCTCTGGGGGTTCTAGGTGGTACTGAAATGTTGGCTTTTCTAGTGTTAAAGAGAATAATTTTGAAGTGGAAGATTTTTTGAAATTTTTAAGTACTTTGGCTTGGGGTCCCCAACTCTGGTCCTCAAGAGGCACCATCCTGCAGGTTTTAGTGTTTCGCTGGTACAACACACCACATTGAAATGAAAAAGTTCAACTTTTCATTCATTGCACCTGCTTGTTACTCAGCATTTGATTTGAGTCAGGTGTGCTGCAGCGAGAAAACACTAAAACCTGCAGGATGGTAGCTCTCAAGGACCCTAGTTGGAGATCCCTGACTTAGGGTTATGTTATCCATTACACATGTAAAAGCTTTAAGTTAAAAGATTAAAAAGAAAAACACATTTTTTAAAACTCATTTGAGATTAAAACTATTTTGCATGAAATTGCTTGTTAAATACCTTTTGGATGATTTGCATATTATACATTTATACGTTATTCCAACATAATCTTTTGTTTATACAAACTTTGAACTTTGTTATGCAAAGTGAATTATTTCACATACACTATCCATAAATGTCTATCCATAAATGTCTTTCTTTATAAGGTTATATTGATAAATGAGCCATTTATAACACATTTTTCAAACTGTTTAATAAATCACTGATTTGATAAAGCTATAACCAATTTAATTTTTAAACTGTAGTTTTTCTGTTGTTAATTGTTACATGTTTACTTTTACTTTAAAATGTATAACTCTATGCTTGTGTTGGCATGTTTGAAGGTGGCGTGTACACTTGTAGCAGCGCTGCTCCACCTTTTCTTCATGGCAGCTTTTAGCTGGATGCTTGTGGAAGGTCTGCTGCTCTGGAGCAAGGTGGTTGCAGTCAACCTAAGCGAGGATCATCATATGAAGTATTACTATTTCATCGGCTGGGGTATAAATTGTTTCAAGTCAATTTAGTTCCAAGTCCGTTTTTGCACAGTCATGCATGATATTGTTGTGGTTTTTGTTGACATAAAATGTCAAAGAATTAGTTTAAATCATGTCAAAAGACACAAAGGGATCAGAGTAGCCTAATTATTTGTTAATGGTGTGATACTCTTTCTAAAAGACATTTTTTGCTGATGCCAGCTCTTACTGTAATGTTTAACCCTTCTAATTAATATGTTGCTCCCTTCTTTTTAACGTTTTGACTAAATGCATTTTTGTTTTTTTCCTACTTCCCTTCACTCTTTTCTGCCCATGTCATTAATTTTTTCCTGTGTCATTCCAACCAGGGCTGCCAGTACTGATAGTCACCATCACGTTGGCATCAGCCTCAGGCAAATATTCAGCTGATGGCTACTGCTGGCTCAGTGTCCAGAATGGCATAATCTGGGGTTTTGCTGGTCCTGTCATCTTCATAATTATGGTCAGAATATTAAATTATAGCTAGCTTTTAACATTATTTTCTATCAGATTTATTTAAGTACTTTGTTTTATTTTAGTAAGTTGAACTGAAAGTTAAGTATAATAAAACTGTAATTGCTGCAGAGCAGTTTTTTATTTAACCTTTGATTGACCTTTGACTGATTAGCCTGTTATTTATACAGCTATTTATTTATTTTTCTTTTCAGGTTAACATCCTGGTACTGACAAGGGTGGTCATTATCACCATTTCCACAGCAAAGAGAAGGTCTATCATGTTGGCTACTGGCACCAGTCCTGTGGAGCAAGCCTATGAGCAAATCAGGTAACAACCACTAGGAGGCACCATTTATCCTCTTTTAAATATGTATTTTTCCAGAAACACTGGCCTCATTTCAGGCAAACTGCGGTCAGATAAGTTGCGTTTTGATAAAGATGGGGATCTGTTTTGAGTAGATTACATTGGAATCACATACATTTGAAAGTTTTTTACACTTCATTTGCATTTGCATGCAGTGTTTTAGTTTGAATGACATGTGTTTTATTATGAACTCAGTCTAAGAAAAACAAACAAAAAAAGTACTAATCTGACCCCTCAATCATATTTGTGGTATTGAAGTGAAAGATGATTTCTTGGATTGGTGTAATGCTATTTTATAGATAATTTTAAACATATTTGTAATGCAAGAAATGTTTCTTTTTTTATTGATCTCCTCTGGCATCAATGCATGGATGTATTATTAACCATCTTATTGTCATCTTCATGTTGAAATAGCATATTAAGCGAGTCCTCACCACTCACACACACACACACTAACACCCGTTTCACTTTTTGAGCTCTCTGCAACACACAGTAAATGCTCTATTAGAGGTTTCAAAGCAGGCCTTGAACCATTTAGTGCCCCTGGGTGGCAGCCATCTCAGAAACTCAAACGCATTCCTCCACTAAATAAACTAGGGCTCATTGCAAACACACATACAAACACACAGACAGCTGTTGTGGTTTGGCTGTCACCTGAGCGGGAAACTAATTCCACTCTAAACAGAATTAAGTTGGATTGAAGATGGGAAGTTGTTACCTCATGAGCTTTCCTGCCCACGTACTTTTGTACATGGAATTATGAGCCTACCAGAGTAGCTCATCAAGTACTAAAATCTGAAAAAGTCCAAATTTTGCCCGAAAATAATCAGACTGGAAGTAAAACTCGGTGACAATACTAACTACATTTATTTTCTGTTGGGCTGGAACTAAAAAATTAAAGACAAATACTTACTAATCAAATCCAGAACAGTCTTAATTTGAGTGAGCTAATATCAGTTTATAAACCCCCAAGGCAGATCTTAAAATGCATGCCTTATAGAGGCCTTTGTCTTGCATGGAAGTGTAAACATTTGGTTCTTTTTCTTAGCCATTAAAGGCTTGTGCTGTAATAAAAATATCTCAAACTACTCAACAATAAACTGAATTGGAAGAATCAATAGTTGTACATATTCTTTGCCAGATCAGCCAGTCAAATAATTTATAAGTGTGTTTGATGTTTGTTTGATTGCTAAAATGAATCTGGGCATGTTTCCATTTTCAACCCAATTTATCTTTGTGTATATATGATTATAGGGCTGCAGTTAAAGCAGTGCTGGTGTTGCTGCCAATCCTCGGACTGACATGGCTGTGTGGCGTTTTGGTACCTTTTTCCATTGTCATGGCCTATATCTTCATTCTTCTTAATTCCCTACAGGTACACACACACACACATGCACACACACACACACACACACACGCAAGTGAGAAAAATGACAAATAAAAGGAGATGGAAGTGCATGGCCAAGGTTGTGTCCTTTCGATTTTACAAAAAGAAATGTATTTTAGTTCACAGTTCAATTAATATAAAAGCAGGCACAATGGTTATGAAGGCGGCACATTCATACATGGGAACACCTGTCAAGTGGTAAATTGCCTTGTTGGTCATGCAAGGTCACTTGACCCAGAAAAATTATTAAATATCAGAAAACAGCTAAAAACACAGATGGACAATTTGTGGCTTTAATGTTAAAACAAGGGTTGCAGTACTACTGGAGAAAAATGGTGACAAGTATACACTCTGATCTACCACAACATTTGAATCACTGACAAGAAAATGTAATTAAACTCGTCTTTACATTGTAATATGCCCCTGGGAAACCTTTAATCCTGGTACTCGTGATGTTACTGCAACAGCTCTCACAAACATTTTTGCCCTTCACATTGAGACATCATGCTCCACTTGGTACCGCCTCCCCATTGGATACTGCAGAAATTGGTCATAAATTGTTGATAAATACCACAGAAAGCCTAAATTGGTGACTTTGAAAAAAACATGTTCACATTTAAATCTGTTTGAGTATCTGCAGATGCCATCAGAGGCCCTGCCCTCACCCCATAGACCTCAAAGAACCACTGCCAGCCAATGTCCTACACTCAGATACAACGGTATCCTCTCTGGTCCAACATTTACAGCTGCTTTCATGACACTTTTGATTAAAAGAACATTAAGATTTTGTGGGTTTTTTGTGACTAAAAGTAAATGCAATCATGATAATTAAGAACAATTACTGGTGAGTATCTCAGTTTGTGTGATTAGTTTGACCTATTTACTTTTTTTTGGACAATCTCAAACACTGCTATGCATCAGATATCATGATTATGTGTCTTCTAAAACTTCTGAGCAAAGGAAAAAGAAAGATAGATTTGAGTTTTTTTTTTCAGTTTTTTTGTCCACAAAACAAAAAGGTTTTCCATTAAACATTGTAATCTCTCCTTCTCACACATTGGGGACAAAAACTGTCAAGGTTTTTATTTGTCAGCGACTGAGACAGAAAGAGGTGAAAGACCCTCAGTCTGACTTGTGTTAAGCAAGTGCTTCATATTAGCAAGAGAATAGGATTTTGTATTGTTTATTGTGATTATTTTTTTTGCTTCATGTAGGTAAGGATTGTGTTTTGTGACTCATCCACTTTGCTTTTATGTTATTAGTGCTGAAATCTAACTGTTTATTTTGTTAAAAGCTATTATAACAGTTTATAAGGTATATAAAAGAATGGATTAATTTTTTTTTGCAAAGCATTGAGTTTTGTGTCACCTCCTTTCAATACGGGCACACCTTACAACGTATTGGTCTTCACATGGTAAGACTCATGACTTTGAGCTTTATTTCCCACTGAGTTGCTCATTTTGAAAGATGAATCTTTCAAAGATGACATCATGTAGTTTTTTCTTTACAGCAGGCAGGCGGATGTTCCTCAGCTTTTCCAGCATCTCTAAATCTGCTTCCACAAGTCGTAGTCATCTTTTAATCAGCTGTATCTTTAATTGAGCTGTATATTTAACAGGAAAATCAATAGAGGTCTTAGCTGCTCACTAATAATTAAGTCAGGCCCCTTGGTTGCCATAAATAGCTTCTCTTTCCCTCTCATATCTAATTATCTGTTTTATTCACATTGGCAGTAATTAACAGAGTTTTTACTGGGCTCTTGTGTGATTTGTCTTTGTTTCATACATACTTCTGTCTGCTTTTGTTCATTCAGCTGTGCGTCTGTATCTACACCTCATTGTTTGTGTTTACCATATCTATCTATCTATCTATCTATCTATCTATCTATCTATCTATCTATCTATCTATCTATCTATCTATCTATCTA
>JBAMHV010000015.1:9773078-9790578 GCA_037177535.1 Pseudomugil gertrudae
ATATATTAATGTTTATATAATTGCAGTGTTACATCCAACATGTATGGTCAATATGATCATTTTTTTTATCTAAACTTGGTCAGGCTTTTTTTTTCATAATGTTTTAAAACAAGAGCAGAGGTAAAACACAATACTGTGAGCACACTGTGGAATAAATACAAATAATAACAAAAGAAAAATGATTAAGTGGAGAAAAATTAAAAAGTATTAACCAGTGTGTTATTAGGTGTTGCATAAATTACGAGAACATCTCCTAATGTTACTAAACGTTTCTTTCTCTCTCACCGACTACCTGGCAGAAAAAAACCACTCCAGTAGAAGATGGGGATGCAATCAGATCTATTTATGGTTGTGTCTTTGTTTAAGCTATTGTTTTACCTAATAGAAAACATTTAAAATATATTATTGTTGTTGAATTTCTTCAAATTCTCTTCCAAATGAATGCATAGAATGAAAAAGATTTCCCAAATGTTGCCACACTGGTTAAAATTTCTATAATCTGTTTTAAATTTTTAAATAATTTGATTGACTACTTCTGACATAAATTGACACATTTAAAGATTCATTTTATTAATAAACAAATAAAGACCTTTCCGTGTGGAATTTGCATGTTCTCCCTGTGTATGCTTGGGCTCTCTCCGGGTACTCTGGCTTTCTTCTAACGTCTAATTAACAATTAATTCATTGATCACTCTCAATTGTCCATAGGAATGAGTGTGAGAGTGAGTGGTTGTTTGTTTCTCTGTGTTTACCCTGCAATGGACTGGCAACTGTTGCCTGGATAGACTTCAGCTTCCCACATTCCTGAATTGGATCAAACGATATAGAAGATGAATGAATAAACAAATAAAAAAAAACATATCATGGAAGCTGAATAAATTACATTGTGTTTTACATTTATGTCATTTTATTAGTTATGATCCAACATTTTCTCATTTACACGAGTGTTATATGAGAGTAAGAAAAACAAAATTGTTTTACCATCATTTATAATTCAGCAGAATTAGACAAACAATCTGATAAGACAGAAACCTTGACATTGACAAGGATTTGGACACACCAGCCACATACTTGAACCCATCCATTCACTTGTTGTCTTCTAGCTTCAAGGTAGTTGTATTGCATCCTGGATTTCTATGACAAGGGACTTGTGAGGCTCTCTTTACACCAAAGCAAATTCCTGTGTTTTACACAGATGTTCCTAAGTTTCTTTTTTTTTTTTTACTCCAGAAAATGTTTAGTATAAGTGAATATGTTTTCTCCCTGGTGACAGAGTTGTCAGACATACTATCAGATATTGATGCTCATGTTTCTAATTTTTTATTTGCAGTGTCTTAAAACTGTTGCTGAACTTGGCTAATGTAAATGGAAACTTCTAACATCTGAAGATATCTAAACTAAAAACATAAATAGATAAATGAACAATTAGCTTGTTAGAATTTACTGGATGTTACTGTAAAGATATGATGATTTATCCAAAAGCATTCTTTCATGTTTTAATAACTTGGTTAACGTGGATGTAGTCTCATGGTTTTGTAAAACATAGGCTATTTTCTCCTTTCCCTCAACAAATCTTTTATTAATCTATTAAGACTGTATGCTACTATGGATTGCTATCTTCATATTGCCTTTGCTGTCATTGATCATTATGGCTGGAAAAATAAAGTAGAACATGGTCCCACTAATGGGCTCTCATAAAGATGATGAAATGTGTGTAGCCATAAGTATGATGCATGCAAAACCTGCTAGACAAGAGATAAAATAAGTCAATCAATAAATTAATAGAAAGTTTTGAGGATATACATTTTTTTATATTCAGCTGTTGTATTTTCAATGGGAGCAGCCAAAGCAACATAAAGCTTAAGCTGCAAGTTTTTACAGAGAAATCAATAAAAGAGATAATGTTGACAAGCTTTTTTCATGGCTCTCCATGATCCCATCCTCACTCCTCTTCTCACCTATCCTCACAAAGCTGTCTGACTTATCATTAATGTTATTGTTGTTACTCTCAGTACATGAGGATGCCATTATGAGCAAATTTACTGCAGATCTGGCATAAAAAGGCACGCCTACTACACAGATCTCCACAGCCTGGGCATTTAGTTAATGTACTTTGTGACCTGGTGGTACCTGATGCTCAGCTAAACCCGATCTTTCTGTCGAGTGACTGATTTAAACAAGAAAGAAGTCCAGAAAATATGTTTACTTTTGTCTCTGCATGATGGAATACTGGCTGACCATAATGCAACACCTAATTAGCATCTCTTATAGATCAAGTAATTTTATTTTGATGTTTTCTTCCAGATTGTCACTGACCCAAACACAGAAACAGTGGACATCTTAGTGTATGTAAAGAAAATCACACTCCAAAATGGACACATCTAATTTCAGTTAGATGAAGAACATTGGAAAGAAACAACTTATGCATTTATGAAGTTTGAAGAGTTTTCTGTTCTTTCTAAAGAATAAAGTTAGTGTTGATTTAAACTTTTTGCTCAGAGCTATTACTTTTTTATGAACATCTTTACCATAAATACAGACATGCCTCATCTGCTTCCTTATCAGCTAGAGAAAGATAGCAGGAAGTGGACTGTGTGTGTATGTGCCTGTTTGTGTGTGCGTTTGTCAATGGAGGCTCTTTGTGTAGACCATAAATTTTTCTGCTTTCCGTCATCCAATCTCTGGGCAATGTCATTCAAACCCCCCACACTATCTATTACCTGGGTATAATAGGCTCCTGGCCATGCAGTGTCCAACTTATTATTAGCCCATAACTTAAAACTATCAATAACTTTAAGGGTGTAGAGACACGTTGAGGAAGAAAAGAGAAGAGGAGAGGGAGAAAAAACAGAAGAGAGGTGAAGGAACTTAGGTAGCTCTAAAGAAAATATTAATGTAACAATTGTCCTCTGCAAGTTGTTGGTAGAGGATGATATCCCTCTTAGTAATTTTAGTAACTTTGCATGGGGAGAAGGTATTTTTAAAGATCATTTCCATGTACAGTATTCTATGTTTTTGTTGCTTTGCATTGGGCAACAATAGCATATAAAAAGAAATCAATTAAATAATATTTTTATTATCATTATTCTATGGTATCAGTATCAGTATTTTATTTTTGTCAAATGTATTTTTCTCTGTTTAAATGGGATGCCTGTGCTGATAAAACTATTCTTTTCTTTAGTAAAAGACAAAGATAATTGTAGCAGTTGTAATATTGGCATTAGTAGAAATAGGGATTACATCTTTAACTTGATAAATTGTAGTACAGCAGTTTAAGGCATTACCATGAATATTGTTTGCCTTAAAATGAACACAGCATCCCTTAAACTTACATCAGCACGCACACATTCTTGGCTTGTGGACACAAGACTGTATCCAAGATATAGATATGATCAATAGAGTGTTGCTCTGCCTATTGATTTTTGCCATAAGGGAGATTTGTTGTGTGAGTAAGCAGTGCTTTTATAGCATCTGAAGTGATTGTGTGAAATGTTTTTTTTCCTTGTCATCTCAGTAGCTCTTTGACCAGTTTCTGACTGCGTTCGCACCGCACACAGCCAGTGGTTTTATGCCATATATAGCTTAATAAAAAGTATACCATTATGTTTGATCCTAATCTAGCACTTTAATTGTAAATGCACTCATACTTGTATAGCGCTTTTCAAGTAGGCCTATCTTTGACTCAAAACGTTTTATACAATATAGCACATTAACACGCACCGATGGAGGTCAGGGGGCCTAGTATGGGTACAGTGTCTTGCCCAAGAACACTTCAGCATGTAATGTGGTGAAGACCACAGTAAAACTCTGAATTTTCTGTTGGAAAGACGACCGCTCTTTCATCTTAGCTACACATCCACCCACTTTAATCAATTATGCATACAGATTTCAGTCAATTATGCAAAACTTCCATGATCACTAACAACAACCAATAAAAATATATATTTTGTTGTTGAATGTAATTTTTTCAACTGTTTAGTTTGTATTATTATTTAGGTTAAGGGGAAATAGAATACTAAATTCAGTCACTGCTGTTTTATTGTATTTTTGTGCTCATAATTATTGATTCAAACTGTTCAGCTTGTGTGTGTGACTGCACACACAACAAAAGTAGGAGAGTCTCACCAATTTTTGCCTCACAATCACTCTAAAGTTGTAGCTCACAGTGGATCTTATACATAGGTTCACACATCTAGAATCAAAAGCATTTTAATGTAAAAATACTTTACACTGTACAGGGACTGAAATATTTACAGTCAAATGGATTTTTATTTTATAACCTATCAAACAATGAGGGTTAAACAAAATCTAATCCAATTTTTTTATATAAAATAGCTAAATTGTAGGTTTTGAGGCCTTTACATGTAGGTAAAACATGTAGGTGTAAGGTTAAGTTTTAGTCCTAAAGCTAGAAAGTAAAACTCAAAGGGGTAAGGGGTATCTTCTCTGGAGTTATTAAACTAAATCAGCAAATAGATATGAACATTTTACAGTGCTCTTTTTTACCTAATATTTTCACATATAAATATAATACTATTGTTGTTTCAATGAAGCTCATTTGTCCTAAAGGCTGTTGCATAAATGGTCTTGCCATTGATATTTGAACTTTTTAAAGTAAACTTTACTTAATACCAAAGATTCTGTACACACAATTTTCAATAAAGAGAACTGAAGTAAAGAAAAGGAAAAATATTTTTATTAGTTCATCTATTGCTCTCAAAAGTGGTGTGTGTGTGTGTGTGTGTGTGTGTGTGTGTGTGTGTGTGTGTGTGTGTGTGTGTGTGTGTGTGTGCATATGTGCGTGCGAGCATGCGTATTGTTTGTGTGGGGGTGGTTGGGTGGCAGGTAAATTTAAAGAGAAAGATTACTTACCACCACTTCCATGTGCAAGCCAAGCTACGTGTTAAAAGTTATTTGGTTTGTTATTTGGCAGAAAAAAACGAAAACAATAGGATTCATGTCTTTAAACTTTATTCCAGTCATCTGTACCTGCACCAACTTTTCCTTCCTGTGCTGTGGCTGCAATTTTTTTAAATTAAATTACATTTTTCTTTTTTTATTTATACTCATTGCAATCATCATAAAATAGTGTGCAGCTGTTCTTTTGCGAGGATTTCATATTTTTGGTTAAAATTGTTTATTGCACACAAACGGAAAAATTGAATGTGACAAACATACTACAAATAAGAGAAAAAGATAAGAATATATAACTTAATATATAAATAAAAGAATGTTGCAGTGGAGAGTTAATATCATTCTGCATTGTCATATTTATAAGAATTTGAGTAATTTTAAAAAACACGTTCACAATATTCTCACACCCTTTAGGAAAATAATTTTAATGTTAAACTTTTTGCACCATAAGTGATTTATTTGGGAATATTTTTAAAGTAAATTTCAATAAGTTATCACAAAGGGAGAAATGTTTTTCTGAATTTAAATGGCCAATTTCAGCAGACCATATATCAGTCAAACCTTGGCTGTAACCCAGTTCCTACTGCCCTCTCACACACTGTTCATGCTTGCACACACATGGAAAGACATTGTCGGCTGTATCTCAGATCACACGCAATTTAAAACAGGAGCCATTTTTCCTAGAGGATTGAAACTTGGATTTACAGAAACAGTCCTCACTCTTGGGTTTCAATGTTGTATAGCTCGTTTTAGCTGCTTCACCATCAATAATTTATTTATTATAAACATTTGTAATTTATTTACTGAAAATGAAACAGGAGTAGCCTACTTGTAAAAATGTAAACTAATAAAAGGTATTTATTTCTTCATCTGGAAAATATCTCATACAAACAATGAATGCTGAGATATGTGCAACTGTTTTAAAATGAAAAGATTAAAAAATGTTTGGGGATATGTTAAAAAAGTCCTGCATTATGAAAATTTCAAGTAAATGTAGTCATAGGTAAAGGCATGTAGATTTATTTAAAAATCCATATTTTAATTAGAGTCTTGGCTAATTATAAGGTGGGGTTTGAAAATAAACAAACAGATAACACTGCATGATTGTTTGCATTCCCACTGCCCGGGAAGATAACTTTTCCTTTGAAAAAGAGTCCACTGTTTGTGTTGCATCCTCAATTACCATGCACAGCATTAAAACAATATTCAAACAGGATACCAAGGTCAGCTCTGACTCCCACTACAGTCCTCTGAAATGGCACTTATAATGAGAATGAAGCGTTGTTGTTTCAAGTAGTATATTTATAGTGTGTTTTGTCTCAACTTCGATTTATTTTTCTCTGTGTTCTGCTTTTATCTTTTCTTTATTTTACATGCTGGTTTTTTTAAAGCATATAAATTGGTGCTGTTGAACATTTCATATTGTTGCATGTTCGCCTGCTCAGATTGATAATTTCTAGTTTTATGATTAAATGGAAGCTTAATTCATGATACTAGCATCAAGGTTAAGATTCTGGTCAAAGAATTACCGTTAAAATGAACTGAAAATGAGTCTTTTGAAGAGCCTGTAAGGAAATATCAACTTTCATTTTCTTATAATGTAAATATTAAGTCTGGGAGTAAAGAGACAGACCAGCTAAACTGAGCTTCTAACTGAGGTCATTTAAATGAAGAGAGACAATTTTTTTTCTTTTTTCTTTTTCCTTTTGGGTGGGACTGAAACACTATTGAAGAGATCAGTTTTAGAAAACTGGCCTAGGAAAATAAAGCTGTGGGAATAATAGACATCCTGTCCAAAGAGGCAAGAGAATTCCTGTCATTGCTCTCGCCACCACCCAGAAGACCTCTCCCTGCGTTAAACCTGCTGGCATTTATTTGCTTTAGAATTACCTGCCAGCTCAATTTGGTAATAGACTGTGTCATAAGAAAGCAAACCATTGCCTCTGCCTGTGCCCAACCATACTTCTATGTGTGCACTTTCTCGTGTTAGAAAAAGAGTATGATTAAATCATTTACTTATTTTCTGCTCTTCTGACTTTTTCATTCAAACTTTCATGCCAGTAATGAGCTATCTGTAGTTTAACGCATGTGTATTGATGTCTGCAAGTGTGTTATCCCATCAGCTGACTCCAAACTTCATGACCTCATCCCCCTACATCCCCTCCTTCCCTTAGCCGGCAGTGTCAGAAACAACTCTGGCACCCAAAATCACACATGTTGAAACAATGACCGTTCTATTTATAAGTTCACCGCCTTGCCTTTTGTATTGGCTGACACCACTTGGCATGTGTATACACACACACACACACATATGTGTGTTAACACAAACTCAAATAACTATATCAATGTTAGCTTGGGGTGACCAGGTTGAAGATAGACCTGGTTTTCTTTACCCTGGAATGTCACAAGAGAACCGTAGATTTGCCTATCTTTGATGTATACTTTGTGGGTTATTAGTGAGAAATGGGTCAGCATAGGGCAAGAAAGCAAAACTCTGTTGTTCTTTTAGTGGCTAGGTGTAAGTAGATACTGGGTTTGGGTTGAAAGGAGAGGGAATGTCGAGGGAAAAAATGCTGCTCTAAATTTTCTTTAAAAAATTACATTATGTTTATGTGCTATGTAAATTATGTTTGGGCTCTTTAAATTTTCCCAATTAGAACATCAATTAACAAATTTGAAGCAAATTTAAAGTATTTTTTTGGTGTTCTCATTGACCAGATGGTTGTGAGCTAAAGAGAAGCTGAACGGACCTAATCCCTCATAAGCATAATTCTTTTGCCCTTAAATCCTCATTTTAATATTTTCCTTTTTCTTTCCTCCACTATTAAAGAGGAAATTGATATTAAATTTTTTTTATTTACAAAACATTTGACTAATTTTTTTTACAGCCTTTGACTAATAATAATAATAATAATAATGAATTCTTTAGTAAATTTTATATGGAATTTAATTAATTCATTTGGCATAAGTCCAGTAATGACAGTATACAGAGGTCTAGTTGTGGCTGTACTTTTAAGATCTTTTTTTTCTTTTACTTTTTTGTTGCTCTGAGTTGCATAAATGATTTTTCATTTTTATTTTCACTTGTGAATGCTGGGTGATGGACGCTTGGTGTCTGAGTGTGTAAATATCCTCACTTTTTTTTTTTTTTACACATTCAGATTTTCAATACTTTGAAATGTCACTATTAAGACATGACAAAATCCCCTCTTATCATTGGATTTATGCTCTTACCACTGCTTAAGACAATCACCTGTAATCAGAGGCAAGTCATTAAGAGACCGTTTAGCACTTAGTGTATTCCTTGTGAAATGATTTACGGGTAGCAAGTCGATGTGTTTGGGAAGCAGGACGGCTACCTGTGTATTTTACTACCAGTACACTACAGCATTGTGTGAAAGTAAACATAACAGTGGTGATGGGAGCAGAAGAACAACAGTTCTGGCAGCAGGACACTGATTGGGATGTTGATGTTGATTGTCCCTACTGGCCTCTTGCCCTTCCTGCTGTGGCCTCTGTCCAGCCCTCGACAGATACCCGGGGTCATTTCCTATGCATGTCAACGCACACAGATATGCACTCTTCCCGCTGAGTGTTTATAGCCACATGCTGATTCCTATTAATCTGCTTCTCGTCTGGGCAGTGGAGGGGGTGGTGCTGGAAGGTTTGTGTTGGACTGTGAGGCCAGTGAAGGTGAGTAAAGCAGTCACACACACAACCTGAAAGCCTCATCTGACAGATTGCACCAGGCCTGGACTTCTTTTACACTGAGCAGATGTGGTCTCCCACTTGTTTTCCTTAGTAATTATCCCTCATTAAGTGAAAGCATGTGCCAATCAAACAGCTTGGAGAGTGAGAGCAGAGTCTGGTCCAGGGCAGGGAGAGATGGGGAGAAGCAGAGAGACCTGTAGCCTGATCTTCACAGTTTTTAAAAGCACTGTGTAATTTCAGTCATTACTAGATTAAAGGAAAGTCTTACAAGTGTTGCAGAAGCTCCAACAAATGCATTATTATGTCTCATCAAATTATTCAGTAGTTATAAATTATTAGCGATATATTAGTTGACATATTTGACTTTATTAGTTTTTTCTTAAATTGAATTATGATGGAAAGTTTGTTTTTCTTTTTAAAAACATTTTATTTGACTTGGTAAATATGTTAAGGAACCATTGTGAGAACATGTAAGACTACAACATACATACTGTATAATCAAAGCACTTACTTTATACTTCCTATGTTTGAGAAAAACAACAGACCAGTTTCCTGCTTAGTACCTACTTATTTAGTACCATGAGCAGCCCACACCACTACCTGCATTTGAATCCTATATTTATAAGATGAAAATGATTTGTTAATTTAAAAAATTGACTTTGAAACAGAAGTTTTAGTCTCTCTATGAAGCTTTAAATTGACAGCAGCATTTACAGATATATGAAATTTATCATAACACTGCTTAATTGCAATTTTTGTTGTTGTAAGAAATTTCATAAATGCAAAACTTAATGCTTAAAAGCCTTCATGGTAAACTCTTTTTTTTTTTCTTTTTACTGTTTGACATGCGGTGAAACTATGAAGTTTTAAATATAAATTCTCTGATTAAAAATGTCTGTATTTCCAGACAGTGACAAAGACCAATGAGTCTCAAAACAAAAGAGACTGGGGAAAAAAGATACACAAGTATCTTCCAAAAAAGAAGAGAAATAAAAAAAAGAAGATATATGAAGTCTTCATGTCGATGAACTACCATTCATTTTCACTTTGAAGTCCTGCGAACCGTAGTGAAGTGTGATTGCATGTGACAGTCACCGAGTCTCCTGCTTTATCATGATGGATACACGAGGCTGCTGTGGTGGTGCTTGCAGCCTACACACGCATCCCAACACACACACTCACACGGACAGATGCAAAAATGTTGGAGACATAAGGGAAAAGTAATGTAGATCCATGTACACAGACAAACCCCTTGTCAAAGATTGAAACTTTCATACTCAATTTTACTTAATAAATTTAAATCAAATTGCTATATTAGCTATATTTTAATATATAATTTTTTCTGCCAGTTTGAGTTTTCTTAGCTGTTGATCAATTTAATTTAATGTTGTGACCATTTATTCTTTAGTAACACTGCAGTAGTTATTTAAGTCCACTGACAATCCATATATCTAAATAAAAGACACATTAATTGCTTTTCCTTGTGTGTAATATATTTTTTCATCTCTAACATCTTTTTAAATACACTTTCCCACACATATATTATGGGCCACAGGCCATAATTGTACCTGAATGGCACTTTTTTGTATTCCATACTAACAGGTTTAGACTTTGCTTTTTGTATCTGTGTCACTGTTTGGGGTTTTGGAGTGCTGTAGTTAAAACTTTACCAAACGTGTGTAGCTTGTAGGTGAGTCGTTTTACTTTTTATTTTCATTATCATAAATGTTTGCATATTACTAACTCAAGTGTTTTAAGACATTACTTAGTTCTTTAAGCAAACTGTGTACTGAGACATCTTTTATATCAGGGGTACTCAATTCAGTCTTACAAGTCTTACAATCTAGCAGGTTTTCCATGTATTCCTGCTTCAGCACACCTGAATCAAATTAAATTGATCTAAAAGTCTGATCAGGTTCTAAATAATGTCTTATTAATTTGAGTCACTTGTGTTAGAGCAAGGAGCAATGGAAAGACTGCTGTATTGTATGATGGTAATATGAGTATGTTGCTGTACATTGGACACTAACATTTAAACAATGCTGCCCTAAAAGAGATATTGTATAAGAATTACTCTCATCTAATGTTGAAACTGTGTATTAATTCTGCAGTCTTGCCCCTCACCTTTTTTGAACACCTATTGCATCAGCAATAGCCACCGTGTAGCAAAAGCCTCGACAACACTTCAACAAGCCATCTTCATCCTGTGTATTTGTTCTACTCAGTTACTGAACCATGTTAATTCACTGTGCTGATGGAATCATCTGGTTTAGTGCATGATCAGAATTGATTCATGGAGATGACTTGTTAAAACATAATTCTAGCCTCTGCTATCCAATAAGTACACATAGCAACACAGACACTTTACATACAGTAAAATCTGGTTACTGTCTTCTGGTGGAACTTGGGTACATGGGTACTTTAGCTTTCACAGACATGGTAAAGTTATACCAAAAGCTGCTTAAAAAGAACTCAAAATTATTTTACTACAACTTAGAAAGATAATCAAAGCATGTACTTCTTCACAACAAGGCTGGTTTAGCCACTATTGTACAGCCTATATTAATGAGCAACAATACTGAATGGAGAAAAGTAAACTTAGGTTAATTTAAACAGTATAATTTACTCACTAAAGAAGATTGCTGATAACTTCAAGTGTCCCTTTTCCAAGTCTTTTGTTCTTTTTGAGCTCCTTCCACCTGGAGAAGGCTAGCCTGAGTTGGATCCTCTTTTGGATGCTACAATCATGCTTAAGTGGTCTTTTTTTGCTTTCTTGGCAATGGTGAAAATGCTGCTGTAAATGCATGGTCCTGCACTTTTGTCAGTGACAAACAGATGTTAAAACTTGATGGAGTAGTAAGCACCTCGCTGATCCTTTGTGCCTCAATCACTGTGCACTGGCTCACAGGGAAAATGCCTTTCTTATTGCACATTGGTGCTATTTGTTCCCTACTGGCAGATGTAGTTTGCAGATGGCCAACATGTCATTCATATCATTAGTGTATAATATCACACAATTGACAATCTTATAACTTGATACAGTCTCATAAGCAACTAATTTTAGACTTATTTATACATAAAATGTCTGTATGAACTTTGGCCACCAAACAGAGAATGTTACACAATGCTGCTTTTAAGTTATCTCAACTATGTTTTTTTAACATTGAAAACAATATGTGATAAAGTTTGAACTCAAGCAATACATCAGATACTAGTATGCTTGTTTGAGTTTTGTAAAATTAGCTAAGATTATTTTTCAAATTTAGATGTTGAATTTAGGCCACAATGCCATGATTGAGTCACAGTAGTATTTATAATATAGTGTTATAATGTTATAATATAATATAGTGTATAATAAAGTGTTCATAGTGAGTATAAATGAGACTTAAACGTGCATAAAAGGGGTAACAATGAATCTGAATGTGTTTTTGAACATCTGCTTGTGTGTGTACATTTTTCATAGTCTGGTTAAAGCTTCAGTTTCTCAGGACTTGCTCTAACATTTTTTCTGTCAAAAGAAAAGTATGCACTTAGAAAATATTTTGGAAGATTGACAGTGGGATCACATTCAGTTTGACAAGCGGGTGCCTCAAAAAGCCAGTCAGATACCTAAGTATTTTTAATTAAACAGCTTTCTGCACTAGCTGCGTGTTTTCTCCTACCAGTTCAAAGACAACCGCTTTGACCCATGTGTTAAAAGTTTGTATCAGTTTTCCGTGGCTATGCTTTTCTTGGCACCTAAGGCATGCAACCCAAAATTGTCTTGTTTAAAAGCTAGTTTGTTTACAGTTCACTCTTTCGCTCTCTTTACAGCCTTTACAGCACTGCCACATGTGTAGCATGATGAGGTTCAAAGTGCTCTGGTTATGAGGAGCCATTGGGTTTGCAAAAAGCTATATTTGTGTGAATACCATAGTATTAAGTTAAATTGTAAGAAAAATCTACTGTGCAAATTCATTGCCTTCATTCTTTGTCACTCTGGGTTGTTTAAATGTTAAAACATGTTAAAATAAAGTTCTCATCTATTTCTCTGGCATCTCATCAATAACGTTTGTCCGTCTGACGTAAAATCAATATGACGCACACTGACACAATGCAAGAGCAATGGCAAATGTGTCATTTGTCATCAACTGGTAATAAAGATATGTCACAATTGATTTTAGCCCCCCCCCCAACACACACACACACTTCTCTCTTTGTCATTCTCTCCTCCCCTTCTTTCTTGCTCTTTTGCAGTAGCACTGATGGAAAATAATGATGTTATTATGACTAACGGATGGTTGGCCTTGCCAAACGTAATTAATATTAGAGCAAAGGGCTGTGATGATTTGAGTGAATACATGTTGTGTTTTTATTTAAATTCTTTAGCAGAGGTGTTTAAAAACAAGAAACGCAATGGATGAATGAGTTAGTGGATGGTCTCTTCTTCCAGGAGAAGGACTTTTTCTTTTTTCCTCATTTTAATGTTATCTTCTTAATGTAGGCATAGCTTCGTAATCATGGTGGGGGGGTGGTTTGATATTTTGATGGCATTTGATCAGGCTGAAATGACAAGTATTTGTTCTAGTAGGTGTAAGAAACATTTAATCACAATCAAAAAGTAGGTTAAAACAATGGTATCATGGCTAAATGTAAGTTCTGTAAAAAAACATTATTACACTGAGCAGAAAGGAAATACATGCTGATTCTTCTATATTGTATATGTCACTATTGTGCATTTTTAGGTGGCTGCACAATACTTGTGTGTGTGCTACCTTCAGTGTCTTTCTGCCATGTGTAAGTTTGTGTGTCTGCTATGCCATCGCGGTTTGTTGCCGCTGGGTTGTGTGTACGTAAGTTGCACCGGTGGTAGCGGCAACATCTGTTTTGGGCTTGTTGTTCCTCTTGGCTGCTTTTCAATTGGATTTCCTCAAGCAGGGCCAAAAGCTGTCACCTCTGCCAGGCTCTGTTAGCGATCACCGCCGGCCCCTATATTAAGTAGGTGGTTCAGGGCTAAGCTAATAACTCTCCCTCCTCTCCTGAGCCATCACACACCAGTACTGGTGTTGCTCCTGGCCTCAGTGTGTGCCTGTGTGTATGTATGCTCTGTTTTCTTCTGTAGCTATATACACCCCATTGAGGCAGGCTGGCTTGGGGGTCCTTTCCTCAATTTGACAGCCTAGCTGAATGAATGTGTGCATGAGAGAGTAACAGGGAATCCTAATAGGCCTCTCAAAGAATAACTTATCCACTTTCCGTTATAATGTACAATAGGGTGGAAACAGGATGAAAACTTTGTCCATGTCCCCTACCTCACACACAGTCTTTACAGAGCAGTTTGTCATTGTGTTTAATAGTATAAGGTGACCATAGTAGCCCCACTTAGATGTTGCACAACGCTGCTGTCTGGCACAAACTTCCTTTGTCGAAAAAAAAAAAAGTATTAAAAAAATGTCTTCATAAATTAGTACAATCAGTCACCCTTTATATCTTAATAAAGTAAGGACACAATCAAATATATCATTATGATGTGAACACAATACAGAGATTGCTGATACTGTTGTTGTAAAACAACAGTTTTTGTTTGTGTTTTATTTTTTTCATTTCTTGGAATTTAGTACTTTTGGACATAGGAGGTTTGCACTTGGCAGAAGTGACAAAATAAAACGACACTTATTTTTGTAGCTGTTTACTGGTGGTTTTAACATTATTGTAGATTTGAAAGTAGAAATATTCACAAATAAATTAGACATCCACCATACATAACTGTAGTTTATAATTAATGACATACAACAAAACGTCCTACAGATGACTGGATCACTTTGTAACACATCACACACTTCTTTGAGTGGTAAAGGTCTTTGGTGTTAACACTGCCCAGATTTTTAAAACCTATTGAATGCATTAAGATCTTTGGTTTGTATTTTGCTTTTTGTATGAGACCATCTTGCCATCTTCCCTGCTTATGTTTAACATAAATAGGTGTAGCAAAGTTATTATTAGGAGGTATTTACATCTTCAGCACTGACAAAGTAGCAGGCTGCCCTTATTCCTGCATGTTTCTCTGCCCTCACATCTTCCTGCCAGCTTCGTTGGCCAGCTGGAGCAGTTTCACAGAGCTGGATCTGAACTGAGGACCTGCAAAATATCAACTCAGTATTTCACAGCTTTGACAGACACTTTGATTTGACATGCCATGAGCAGTTAAAGTGAAAGTTATGTATACATGTTAATTAAACTGTTTATGCATGGAGGGGTCAGAGACATTAGCAAGTCCCTGTGCAGAAGTGTGAATTTCTTTTCTTTCCCCCATCACAGTGTTTCAACCTCTTTTGTATCTCATTTCCTTAATGATTACCAGGTGTAAGGGCTGAATTTTCCCTCCCTGTTTTTGCCAGGAGGAGATGCAGATAGCTCTATTTGTGAAAAGTGTCTTTGTGTGCTTGAATTTAGACTAGTATATTTGATGGCAGGTCCAACTTGTTCAAATAGCTTTCATTTTTGGCATTGGTGTATTCTGAAACCTGGAATTCTTTAAAAGGATGTGGAAGTTTTGGCCCTTTGTTGCCTCACTGAAAGCTGTTGGTCTGACTGAGAAAAGTCCAACTTAAAACATATATGTAGACTGTTTTATGCCACTTTAAACATGTATAAATCATTTTTCACACTGAATAATCACAGTACTTGAAGTTCTCCTACTGTATGAAACATGTAGTCTGTAGTTTAACCTAATATCGTTTCACAGCTATTTACAAAGAATTTGGTATGGCTTCATTTATTCATTTAGAACGCTTAACAGTAAACTTAGTGGAAGAAAATCATGGAATGGTACAACTTTATCTTTTCTAAAACCAGTGGTTGGTGGTGAAAAAAAAGTGTACATTGCTGGAATTACTTTTGTCCTGCAAAATTACAATACAATTAGTCATGTGCACATGATCAGGACAAGATTTTCTTTTCTTAGTTCCTGCCTGCTACCAGTAGTCCTTTCTTTCTTTAAAGAAGCAGGAACTTATATATCAAACACAAGTTGTTTTCCCACTTGTCATTCTAACTCATGTTAACATTTTACCTGGTTCTATTATAAGAGGGCGCGTTAAGCTGACAGAAGCAATATATTCCAGCAAAAAAGAAAAAGCAGCCCAGTCAGTCCCCCTCTCCTTGCCAAGACACTGCCCTTCCCCCTTAATCATAGTTTTCATATCTGTACATTGAAATTTTGTTTCTCAAGGACAGTGTCATAAACTTGCTGTTTTCTGAGATTTTTACCTGCCAGGGCTCTGCTCCCTAACTCCACACAACTAAACAGGTTGGTGGGAAAAAGGAGTACTGAAAGGTGAATGACGGGTGGGGATATAAAGGTATTGCTCACTGGATACTTGCTATCATTTGTTATCTAAAAGGAAGTGAGTACTAATTCTGTGAAATGGAGTACCAGGATTTTTACAAAACAATGTGGATGTAGTGTTTC
This sequence comes from Pseudomugil gertrudae, assembly GCA_037177535.1. Lineage (NCBI taxonomy): Eukaryota > Metazoa > Chordata > Actinopteri > Atheriniformes > Pseudomugilidae > Pseudomugil > Pseudomugil gertrudae. The sequence goes on from JBAMHV010000015.1 coordinate 9,789,154, forward strand.
TCCCATATTTATTCTTAGTGTTTTTAGGCCTTGTGTTTTACTTTGCAGAGAAAAAATAAATGTACAAAATTACGTATTTACACAGTTAACTTTGGCATGTTATTAGATTATTTTGTACTCCCTAAAGTCTTTAAAGCCCATTTAAATGTTCTGTGAGTTGTCTGGTACTGCCATACCTGTTAAATTTGGGTTCCTTCACCACTTTGAGGTAGTAGAACCTCTTAGTAGAATTTTTATGTTTTCATTTTCTACTCTTCAGTTTGACTGCATCAGTATTATTTAATATGATGCACAGAATTGTATGATTACACAGAGTCATCTGGGAATGAGTTCATCTAATAATCTTTTTTGGAAGCACTATTATTATCTGTGTGATGTTTAAAACTTCTGTGCCAGCTGTTTGTCAGACCATCCAATTTGTCTGGCTTGTACCTTGGCCAGTGACAGTTTTTTATTTCTGTTGGTATTATGAAAATCTTGTTACATTTAGTTGTTCCTGAACCCAGATTAAATGACTTTTATGTATCCCTGAATAACTTGGGCTACATGTTTCAGACTGAGCAGTGCAAATGGATCACAAAAATAAAATAAAATAAAAATAACTGTAGGCATGTAAGATGCCTAATGAAAATCTACATTGTGCTAAAATAAATTTTTGTGTAATATCATTACTATTTTTTACTTTATAAATACATTTTTTTTCAGTTTTCAAACATTTCCAATTGCTTTATTTACATGAACAGAAATTATTTTAAAATCACCCCAAAAAGGCTAATTAATTATCTTGCATTGTGCATCTAGTTTAAACCATATACATTAACACATTAAACCAAGTTTGATACTTGCAGCTTCAAATGAATGTAATGTGAACATAGTTAAACTTATCTGTTTTTTTCACGTTCTCTTATCATAGAATTACATTAAATTAAACCAGATAGTCCTTAAATCTGCATCATATTAAATGGTTAAAATGTTAACAAAGATATAGACAAGAAAATAAATTCATTAATCGATCCATCAATCCATCATCTGTAATGCTTATTCCAATGAAGGGTCACCGGTAGCAGGAGCCTATCCCAGCAATCTTGGGCAAGAGGATGGATACATCCTGAACAGATCACCAGTCCCTTAAGGTGCTTTTCCATTAGTACCTGCGCGACGCGACTCTACAGGCCTGCAGTACGATGTTGTACTGGATTGCTTTTCCATTACAAGTCGCGATCCTCTAATGTGGGAGGGGTCCCCCACACAATGCGAGTTTCTAGACGCTTTGCACAGAGTCTGCAGAAAACCACAGAAGAAGACAAATACAATAGAAGAAGACCAACACGAAGATAGAAGACTTCCTGGTAACTTTTTACCTGTGGCTCGGATTATGGTTATTCATGGGAAATAGACTCATGGAACAGATCAAGAGAAGTTGTC
>JBAMHV010000015.1:9790678-9803362 GCA_037177535.1 Pseudomugil gertrudae
GGGCAAGACGAAACACCCTGGATCATATCAGACCAATCAATGGACGCCAGCCTGTGGACGTCACGCTACCCGCACGGACCGACACGCTTAGAACCACAACGAAGTAGGTACGGAAAATGTAACCGCACGGCACAACAAATCCTAATGGAAACGTTCTGTTTCTGGGTATAATCGTGTGAGGCCGGGCGGAGTAGGTACTAATGGAAAAGCACCATTACAGGGCCAACACAGAGAAACAAACAAGTCACACATTTACTCCAAGGGAAAATTTGGAATGACCAATCAACTTAACATGCATGTCTTTAGATGGTGGGGGGAAGCCGGAGTACCGTTGTGATCTTACTTAAGTACTGTCCAATTCTGTATGTCGTGTTTGTCTCTCTATGTAACCTTGGATTGGCTGTATTTAAATACTGTTACATTTAGTGGAATTAGTGGTGCTAAATAGTTACATATAGCCACTGGTGATACTTACAATTAGTGACGCTAGCGCATTATTTTTCTGTTTATTTTTGTATTTTTTATTGTTACAGTTAGTGAATAGCTACATTTAGCCACTTTTAATGATACTTAATTAGTGGTGAATACTTACAATTAGTGTTTTTCTTATTTTTCTTATTTTTTCTTATTTTTCTGTTTATTTTAGTGGCGGATAGCTACATTTAGCCACTCTTAATGATACTTATAATTAGCTTCTTTATTTTTCTGTTTATTTTTGTAATTTCTTTATTGTAATTTCTTTTTGTTTCAATGTAAAGCGCTTTGAGCTGTCCTGTACATGAAAGGCGCTATATAAATAAACTTGCCTTGCCTTACCCGGTAAGTAGTTAAGTGAGTACCTCTGCACAGAAATGCCACTGTCATAGTCGAGGCTCAAACCTGCAACCTTCTGTTTGTAAGGCTTCAGTGCTAACTACCATTTCACCGTGCAGCCAGAAAAATACATAATTCCAGAATAAGAAAATAAATCTATAAATAAATGTGTTTGCTAAATATCTCAACATTTTAGGAAAGCAAACTTGACTTATTATTTATTCTGACATGGTGCAGAATTAAACAGTAGATTTGTCTTAAACAATTACTGTCATGAGTTGATGATTTTCAGAGTGAATCACAAGGACAACAGAAACATTTCTGCAAGCAGCTTGTCAACATTCCAGCCAACTAACAGTGAATAGTATCGGTATTAGAACCCCGGTACCTGTTGCTTTAACTGACTTGATGTGGAGTTCTTAATTGTAAATCACTCTCTGATTCTGATCTGTTTCTTCTTCTGTCTCAGTCAAAGCTCCCAGTTGATTAAATCAGTCGTGCTTGCTCATTTAAACAAGAGCTGTTTTCTGTTTTACTTTACAGCATAGCACTACATCTCTCAAGGGTAATAATGTTTTTGGTCAAACAGTGTTTGTTAGCTTTAACTTTTTAAACATACAATTGTTCCCTAATTAGTGGGATGTAAATTAATTCATGCTCCCCTGTTTGATGTACAGTGTAGTAATACTTTGAAAGCAACTATTTTCATTCTTTGCATAAATATGAAGCGTCTTCCACTGAGTTCAAAAGAAATAGGGTTTTTTTTTAAATAAAAAAAAATACTTGAATTTAAATAATGTGCCCCATTTTCTTGTCTGTTTGTTTTTTAGTGATAATATTAATGAATTAACATTTTAAACAATCCATCTTTATTGTTGCGCTACCACTTATTTTTAACTCAATTAGATTTTAATAGATCATTTTTCTCCACTATGTTTTTTCACTTTGTTCACTGCACAACAAAAGATTAATTACAAATGAGAGAAATGATCAAAAACATGTTAATCAAATTGCAACCGTAAGTTGAAAAATTGCAATTCTAATGCAATGAAACAGAGTATATGTTACAAATTAACCACCCACTGTCTTATATTCTTTGTATGGACTTTGTATATGCTTTCTATGCATATATTTAAATATAAAACATGTATATGACACATTTAGTAATATTTCAATGAAAATAAGTCTCCAGTGGCTAATTTTTGCATACTGGCATAATACCTCAACAGTCTTCACACCCATTTTTGTGTGATTTTTATTTACATTACTTTACTATGTAAAATCAACATCTTTTTATGGCCAGTTTTTCTATCAAATAATGGTAGTGCAGTACAGGGTTTCCATTTTCAGAGATCACAGCATCAGATACCTTGCTATGTCTGTCATCTTTAGCATGTCAGAGACCAGTGGAATTGTCAGTTTTAAAAGGATGGATGTCCTGAGTTGTCACCTGACAGTGCTACAGACAGGACAATTTAATCCCTCTGGGACAAAGCGGCCAGCCAGAGGTGAATGGGCAGTAGCTTGGGCTAGAGGTCGTCATCGTCAGCCATTGACAGCCTGTCGCTCTGGATGTCCTCCCAAATCATGTTGTCAATGGTGATGCATTGAGAGCTCCCTCTGGCAAAAATTGGATGTTCCAAACTCAACTTGATTGATGCTTTGACCGGATTGTGCCTGCCCGTCTTCGGGATGTGTCCTTACCCCTGTTTAAAGATATAACATCACTAACACTTTGCAATAAAAGGGGGAGTTGTACCATTTTTTTTAACCTTTTACTTTTTGTGTGTTTATGTTTGTGTGTTTCTGTTAGCTAGACCTACATCAATGTGCAGTTTTCTAATCAAAGCATCTGCTGTGTCTATCAGCCTTGAAATTTATGGGATTTTAACTGCCTTTTCATTTTTCTCGGCACATCTTTAGTGGCACAATTCAATCAGTGCTCCGAGGATGTTGTTCTCACTGTTTCCATTGAGGCTGCAGGATTACATTCAGGCCTGAAGGCGAATGCACAGCTTGTACATTCAGTGGATGCCACAATGGATTTGAATGAAAAATAGCTGTTTTTCTGTAACCAAAAAAGTGCAGCCTTTATGTATCCAAGGGCATGGCATTCTTGGACCCAGGGTACTAGCCATGAGTTTTGTGAACATGAAATATCTTCTTTTATGTGTCATTTTTTCATTATTTTCCCTCTGTCTCTATTTCTGTTTGCTTTCCTCCAATGGTTTTCCTTGATAGTTTTGTCTGGCATGGGTTGCTCTTTATGTGTGTCTCTGTGTGTGTGTGTGTGCATGTTCATAAGTTTCAATATATATTCTTGTGCCGTCTTTATATGCTCATTTACTGTATGTCTGTTTGTCTGTTGCATATCTTATTGAATAAGTAGGATGTGTGTTTGTATATATATTTTTGTGCTTGTTGGAACTGAAGCCTATGTGTTGTAGTGTATTTAGGAATATGCACTGACCACCAGGGCTTGTTCAATGAAGCACTTGTTAGCATCTGTTTCAGTAAAGTTGTGAGCAACCTTGGGTTTAATCCTTTAAAGGCTTAGGGCATCCTGGAGTTGGGAACGAAAGTATTGCAAACAAAACAGAGTCCTACAGAGGTGGCCCCGTTTGGAGAAGTTGTACACATTCTTTATTGACTTTTTTTTTAATAGTCTTTTTCAGCTTTATTTGGCTAGGGTCAGCTTTACCTACCACATTACTTTTTTCTTTTTCCCCCACAAAAAGTAAGAGAGAAAACAACATTAACAACTTTGTCCCCCTGCTTTCTCTTCCTCTCTTTCTTTCACTCTGTGTTTGCAGGGCCTGTTCATCTTTCTGATATATGGGGTGTACAACACAGAGGTAAGTCTGCATTGTGTCTCAAGGCTGTCTGAGTGAATGAGAGAAATGACAAGTTTCTGATGGCCCCCTTGCTTAAAAGCTGTGTGGGTGGGGTGTGACAGAGTGTGTTTACGTGTGAATGTGTGTCTGTGGATGAGTAGAGGGATGGGAGGGGACATCGTTTCCACGCGAGCGTCCCGCTGCCCTTCATGCTTGGACTAACTTATATGCATCCGAGTCCAACCATTTAACACTGACACGCTGCGGTTCTCAGCCACTCATTCCTCACCCACATTGGCTAATATTTCACTGCCTCTTTAAGTTTTTAAACTCACGGCCCTCCATTTAGCATCCTGACAAAGCAGCTGGCCAGGACTTTACAGAACCCTAAGCAATAACCATAGTAGGACAAAAAAAGGAAAACAACATGCAACAAACATTGTGCAAAGACGGATTGAGAAGATATCTTTTATATGCTGTGTTATTACCATTTAAATGCAACATAGCTGTGTGGGGGTTGGAAAGCAGAGCTGAATGTTGAGACAGAGGGATACAGTTTAATGGATGAGACTTAAGTAATGAAAAGCCTTCTTGGTCGAATGTGGTTATTTAGTCTATGTAGATGAGAACATCTTAAACTTTCCATCAGTGCTTCTGGATCTGTGTGCCCTTTTCAAATACAGCCCTTTTTTAAAACCTCTGGTTTTTTTTCTCATTTTTAGACCCACTGAATCCTAAACTCTATTGACAGAGAGGACTTGGGTTACTATACAGTTAAAGATCTGACATGACTGCAACTCGCATAAAAATGTAATACACATAATTATACTACATAATTTCAAGTGATTGTCATATCACAAAAAGGACCCTAAGTAGGTACCCTCAGTGCAGGTAAATCTAATAAGCCATCATGTTTTCGGTGGCTGGAATGATGCTCTGCTGTGTAAAGTTCTGATCCAATATAAGCATACCACATCTTTTTATTTACCTTCTTTGGTGTTTTCAGTGAATAGACTACGGTAGATCAATCTGCAACATTACGGGATATATCTCTTGTCTTTCAAATGGTTATTTTATTTTACTTTGTTATCTGACTATCCAAGAGCACATACAGTGTATTCCTTTATTTTGTTTTTATTTTCAAAATGTCTCTTTATTTTTAAGCATTTATTTCCTTTTTTTACATTAATGCCTGAATTCATTTGCAACAACATAAAAATACAGAAACAATTTGGGAAAATAAAAGAAAAAGATCTGAATCAAATGAAATACAATTTATGGCACAAATTTTAATATCTATGTTAAATTGATAACTTTTAATAAATCCAGATAATTTTTTTTATGAAAATGAGTACATGCTGTAATAAGGATAAAAAAGACAATTAAGTGCAATAACCGAGTTGGATGAAAAGAAACATCAGGCGTCAAGAGGTTAAGTCTTCTCCAGAGCATGAAAACTGTCCCTGAGTCACAAGCAGTGCACAGACAATACAGAGCCAGGGAAGGCTGACCCTTCACACAGTAAAATAAATCAACACTGCATTCTTACTTAAGTGGCTTTTTTTAGTGCTCAGAAATTAATATCCTTACACTCAAGTTGTCCTTGACCTTGGAGTCGTCTTAGTTTGTAAGCAGCTTGTGCTCATGTCCTGATTTTCAAAAGGATCAGACTTCTTTGTGTTGCGATAAAGTAAAAAAAATACCAATAATATTTCCACTAATCACATCTATACATCTTTTTTCAACCTTCATCAGCTTCAAGAAGGTTTCCTTCTGCTGTTTGTCACTATTGATTGTTATTTTGTATCTTGATCTTAATACTTTAAGAACTTTAAGATTCACCTTTCTTGAATAGAAAATTGTCTCTTTTTTTGCTCATTACAGTAGAAAGGAATAGCTGGAGTGAGAGAAAGACCCCTGGTCTACCCTACATGATTACCACTCTTTAGTGTCTGGCAACAATTATCTTCATCTTAACTTTGTATATTAACGTTTACATCAGTTCACTACTGTGTTCACATAAATGAATAGTTACTGCAGACATTGCTGACATGAAAATAATCTTAATGACAAAATGTTTCCATTGGACAAGATATAATGTGCTGTGGCATGCTTTTTCATTTTCAAGCTGTTCTCCAGTTTGCCATACTGGTTTTGAATGAAATACAGTTTTTGTATAGATCTGTATTATAAGTGACAGGTTATATAGTATTTGCTTGGCATGAAACAGACATGGACTTTGCTAGTACTTAATTTGCTGTGGCAATATAAGAGGGAAGGAATTTTACTTTGATATGCAAAAGTCAGGTGGTGAATTAACTGGTGTCTGAAATTGAGAGCATGCTCCATTCATAGGGCTGGTTTCCAGGCTGAATAATAATAAAATATGGCATAGAGAATAAATTGTATCTGCTGTGATTACTCTCAAAAATGCAACGTTTTAATTGCTAATTACCTGACAGAGGCTTCCCATTATTCATTGCAATTAGTTTTTCCTTGGTGGTCACCTTGTAATCCCACGCTTTGATGACCTTTTATTTCCATCAACTCCAAGGATGTCGGCAGGTGTTGTCGGTTGCTCTGCTTTTATATGGTAATCACTATTTACATGGGGATTCATGCTTTGCATCATTTTGAAACCTTGAGTATACGCAAAACCTCTTAAACACATAACGATCATCTAAAACAATGCCCTTCCCCTCATTGTCAAATGATTAATTAAGTTGTGTCATGTAATTGCCTCAGCATGCCTTCTGTGTTTGGTATTGATGAAATTGCAAAGATTTCTTTTCCCTTTTAAATGTTATTGTAGTACAGTGTTCATCTCATACAACATTTGTACTTTTCTGAAGGCCTTGGAAGATGTCGCCAACAATTATGATTTAGGAAACATGATGCTAGTATTGTTGACTATGAGCTGTCAAACTATTTGGACCCACCTCATCATTTACCCCTTCAACAGTTGTATGTAAACCATCCACTATATACATGTCGTCTCTGAGAGTGTGTGTGGGTAGGATGTGGCATCATAATTCATAACACTGCTTGACTTATTAAAGCCATAAGCCATAATGCATATTCAGTAACATTGTGGGCTGGGCTGGGCTGGGCTGGGCCAGTACAGTAATACACATGTAGAATGCAAACACATATGCAGAGCTTGTAAGTTGTGAGTGCCAAGGAAGACCTTAGCTTGCACTCAGTTGTTGCACCATAGGTTCTTTTGTTTGTTTTTTGCTTTTCTCCTGTTTGGATATTTTATTTTCCAAAGGTAGCAAAGAGCACATAAAAACACACAAACATGCACACAGGAACATGCCCACCCACACACACATTTATATGTATTTGGTTGCACACACATTTATATGTATATGGTTGTGTGTGTGTATATATGTGTATTTATATATATATATATATATATATATACAGTGTATATACAGTATATATATGTATGTATATGTATGTATATGTATGTATCTATAGAGAAATGTAGAGAAAGAGAGAGAGAAAAAATATAATTGTATATTTAATGTATTTAATTTAAATTAGTTAAATATATTCAAGAAAAAAATCTTGTAAACTGCTAAGTCATCCATCCATTTTCTACTGCTTATTCCCTAACGGGGTTGCGGGATTGTTAAGTCAGTTAAAACAAAATCATATAAAATGTGAATGAGGTGATTAATCTGTTGTTTTGTTACAAATTGCCCAAATTGGCTTTTCTATGTGAGCATGATATGGATTTGAATATACCTTAATAGCTGCTTTGTTTTGAAAGTACAAATCTAGAAAGTAAATTTTTTATGTTTATTTTCAATCAATTTAATTTTAAATGCTGACCATGTCTGTGTAGTACTTTACAGTATATCGCTTATGACTTTTGTCTGGGTTTGTACGTATTAAATAAAAAGGTAGAAGCTAAACTGTTTCATCTCAAGTGTAAAAATGTAATCTGTTCTGCTAGGGCGGTTCCTTATCCTCCAATAGCTCCATTTGTTGGTCCCGGTACTCTGTTGACAGATGATAGCCTGAAGTCGTCTTCTTAGTTTGCCAGCTCTATGTGTCACTTTCAAGTCCCATTAGCTACTGGGACATTCTGGAACACAACTACACACATATAGAGTATACACTGTACCAGCCATTGCATGTCAGTACCTGCAACTAACCCTCAAAACATGTTCTATGTCCTCTGTAGTTTATTTCCTTTCTTCAAATGCAAACTTATAGCCATTTGTTGTGATGTATGTTGTGTTTTATTTCACTATGAGCGGTGTCACTGACTTCTGTTACACATATAGACTTATCTCTTTTTCTTCTTTTTTTCTCTAGGTTCGGAGCACGGTCAACAGGATCAGAGAGAGGAGAAAAGCGCTTAATTTTTCAGTATGTAGCATTTCAAACTGCTTTGAGTATGTGTGTGTTTGTGTGTTTGTGTGTCTGAAAACAGTGGTTTAACCAACTCAATTTTCCATAAATATCTTGTTTCATGGAGGAAAAAAACACTACTTCAGCAGTGCCAATGAAAGCTGGCCACAAAGCAGCATTCTATGTCTGATGACTTTTGACTAGTCGACAGTCTGTATTAGATGCCCTTATACATCAAACATGGGCTCTCCATAATAGTGCCCCCCCCACTTCACCCTTTCTTCTCACCCTCCCTATTGCAGCACCTTCATCCCAGCAATGTCAAGCTCTGCAGCAGGTTACAAGTTTCTAATCCGGGACAAGCCGTCCCCTGACATTAAAGTGTCAGGCCAGTATTTATACCTTGTTGGACGCTGCTGTTTGGCTGGACCTGTGAGAGGTTGCGAGTTTGTGTGTTGGTGTGGAAACATTTGTGTGTTTTTGAAGGAAGATTATAGTCTATGCATCGCAGTTTAATAGCATTTAAAAGTCAAGCACACACAAACACAGCCAAACACACACATGTGCAATTATAAACCTTATCACCATGACAAACACCCACTCATCACTCCACGTTTTGTTGCCCAGGCAGTGGTGCAAGTGCATCCTCAATCACATGCACGTACAAAATGCTACTTGTCAGGTTGGTGTATCATGCTTAATGACCAGCAATAGTTTGTTCTGTCATTCCCTTTGCACATTGAACCACAGATGTGTACTTAAAAAAAAACTAACCTTTGAAGCCTTTGAAACAGGAGATTGATTTTTAAAATTCAGTGTATTGCTTTACTCCTTTTTGACCCCGTCCATCCAGAGATGGACATGGAAAATGAGAAGAAATGAAATAGATAAATAAATAAGTTAATGTGTCTGTGTGTGGGGTGCAGGTGGGCTTTGCCACTCGATGCAGTCTGATATATTGGTTGCTCATGTTATCAGCGAGAGACCCCCATCTAGCATCATTTTTACTGCTTCTTCTCTCCTCTTGTGGTGGCAATTTTCCAATCTCACTGGTTCCGCTACAAGAATAGGTTTTTAGCCATCACTGCTGCTTGACGGTTTTTAGCTAATGTTATTTTGTACCATAAATCCTACTTGAAATACTGTATCTAACTGTCCTTTGGTTAGGCAGGAGACATTTGGCTCTGGATGACCGCACATGCCCCTATATATCCTCTTGTTGTAAAACACAGGATTGGGTATTGTGTACTTCTGGGTGTGTGGTAAAGACGATTAGGCATTGTTATAACATATGGGGTCATTTGAAAACAAATTGCACCTGTCAGAGATAAAGGGATTTATGTTTTGTGCCTATAAGCATTCAATTCAATTGAAATATTTACTGCAACTTTAATTTAAGGATCTAAATTTAATTTGTTTTTTGTTGTTTCTCTACAAAGGTACATTTTCTTGATGAGATAAAATTATTTTGGGACAACTGTTTAGGAAAAAGCCCCATACCCCCCACTACCAAACACACACAAACACACGCACACAATTACATGCTCACTGTTACATTCACACTTATACATTTCTTGCATTTACTTCTGGTATAGTGACCTAACACAGGTAATACAAAATACATCTTCCACACATTCCACTAAACCTAGTCACAAATGTTCTATTTATTTCTATACCACTATTGACCTATTTTAGACCTTTCTCTTTTTGCAGCTCTCTAAACAGGCAAAGGCCTCATACCTAACTTTTTTTTCCCACTGCCAGAGCTTATGTTTATTTTTGTACTAATGTGTGCACACACACACGACCACTTTGAGCAGTGTTGCTGGCCTGTTTGATACTGCAAACCTCTTGACCTACCCTGACCTTCCTCTTGTACTGACACAGCCAGATTGCTTTGTGAAATAAAGCTGTCAGTTGCAGATCCCAAATAAAAAACACCCCCTCTTCTCTGTACTTCATGCCCCTGACATGACTGAAATATAGATACAAATTGGAAGTGGATTAGTTTTTTTGATCTTAATTCAAGTTTTGACAAGATATTTAAAGCTACATGTAGGACCCAGTCTGGGTGTATTTTCCTAGACAAGCTTGATTGAAAAAGAATCTAAATAAAGGGCTTTATGTTTTTGTTGCTGGAACTGCTGGAAGGATGTTCAAAGACATGTTTCTGTTCATGTGTTTCTTTTATTCTCATGTTCCCTCGTGCATTTACTTTGGTCTATGCCTATGCATGTGGGAAACAAGGAGCTCCTTAAAGTGAATACTAATATCAAATGCTCAATGCTTTGCCACAGTGGTCGGTGACCGCCCATGCTGTTATTTTTTATTATTATTATTACCAATTGTGACTAGTCACTTTAAGAAACCTGGAATTTGATTTCTTACAGAACTGTGCCAGCTCCCGGCCATCCAGCTCAGTTACCAACTCTCGTCCTGTCAGTTTCCCACTTGGACAAGTTCCAAGCCAGGATGAGGAGAACTACACCAACACCCCACAACTTGGCATGGAGGATGAGAGGACCAGAGGTGAGCAGCTAGACTAATGTACAAACATATATAAAAGGCAAGGTATGTTTATTTGTGTAGTACTACTCAGTGACAGGGTTATTTAAAGTGCTTTTCAGAGATTTTTAAACATCATCATACAGCAGAAAATAAAGAGTAATTTACATTTTAAATACAAAAAGGAGAGAAAGAGGAAATAATGTTAAATGAAAGCAGTATTTGAAATGGATTGATTAAAAAATTCAAGCTTAACAGGAACAGCGAAGGTTTAGACTTTTAAAACGAACTCTATTCAAATGCAGCTGAGAACAGGTGGCTCTTAAACTGAGCGTTGAAACTGTCCTGAGGCTTTTTGGGAGTTTGCTGCAGACATGTAGCAGCATAGAAGCTCAATGTAACTTCTCCATGTCAGGTTCTAACTCTGGGAACTGATAAAAGACTGGATTCGGGGGGGAAATCTTGGAGGTCTGGTAGGTTTATACTGGGGCTAGATGCTGGTATGTATCTTGGTCCTTTTATATTCAGAGCTTTATAGACCAATGTAAATACCTCAGAGTTTACTTTTTTCTCCTAATAAACACTTGAGCACCACAGTTCTAAATAAGCTGTAGTTGTCTACACTGCATTCTGAATAACTATGCAAATTGTGAATTGGGAATGAATGGATATGTGTCTCTGGGCTCTTTGAATAATTTAAATCAGTCTCAGAAATCTGTGATAATTTCTTATTAACGTTAAGACATTTGTGACTGATTCTGTGCATGCAGGTTAATAAATATAAAGGCATAATGAGAAGGCTTTCTGCCAAAATAATAAAAAGGATAAAGAGACAGCTGCCTTACAAATCAACAAACATGTATTTGAAACTGCTGGTACTTCTGAAATCCTCCAAATATCAAGGTGTGGGATTTAGAGGTTTGCATTGACACATAAATCCTCTATTCTGCCCCCCTAAACAATACTCACATCAAAAACGGCTGCAGTGGACATAGAAATAAATGAAGACTCATTTTTAAACTGTCCTGTTCCCTGACGAGTTCCATGCAACCTTTGATTTTCCAGATATACAGTATGTTTAATGGGTGGCCATGTAGTGAAGTCATGTTTTGGGCCAGAATCATTGGGACAGAGCTGGCCAATCCCTGAAGGTGTGAAACAATTATGTCTGAAAAGCATGTGGAGTTTCTAAACCTGCTTAAAACTTACCTGTCGCAACAACATGATTTTACATGCACACCACTTATGATCATAACTTCTGAACCATGAATCTTAAAATTCAAAAACCACCTGAAAGCAGAGACATAGACCTCTTCATCATTGAGTTGTCATTATGGTAGACCTCAGGATCCCCAAACTATGACCATCCAAACACAGGCAAGATTCAGAAGTGCATCACACATTTGTAACGTGAGCTTCAAAACTGTAACTTCTGAAAAATGTGCGCAAAAAAAACTTCAAACGGTGGTCATAAGAGGGTCCATGACGAAATTCATCCATTAAATTCATTCCATCATTTCATCCAATTCAGGGTTGCGGGTAGCTGGTAGTATCCAGGAAGCCCGGGATGGTTTACCAGTCCATCCCAGGGGCCAACACAGAGAGACGAACGAGCAGACAAACAACCAGTCACACAGTGTGTGAATTCTAGGGACAATATGGAAGACTGGAATAAATTTTGATTTTAATAAATATGAGCTCCTAATGCTGCAAATTTTTGCTTAATAATTCAGAACACGGTGTAATTGAATTTAGGTAGACCCTTAAAGAATAATCAGAGCTAATAAAGATAAATGGATAGACTTGCTTTTCCAGGTCCCACTGAGACATCACATATTTTATTGTTGCTACATCCTTAAGGTCATAGTAAGCCAACTTTGCAGTTTCCTTATTGTGTATTTACAAAATTAAGGTCTGAGTCATCACTACACCTAGATATGTGTCCTTGTTGGTGTTTTTAGATGTATAGATTAAAACTCAGTGATGACTTTTTAATAATTTCTCTTTGGCTTCCAAGACAATCACCTCTTGTTTGTGTTTACCTGAAAACAGTTCAGGCATATCCAGTGGTTAATCCCACCTGGTCAATTAATCAATCAATCATACTTTATTGTCACTATACATTACATACAGTGAAATTCTGTTCGGACCAAGGTTTACACACACA
>JBAMHV010000015.1:9838311-9852994 GCA_037177535.1 Pseudomugil gertrudae
TATCTCGTTTTCATGGCCCTATAGAGCAGTTCTTTTGACAATAGAGAAGCAAAGGTCAAGATTCCACATGCAGTCATTCACTAAAGTTCACCTTCGCCACTTGGCTGAGGTCTGACAAGATTATTTCTTTGTGTCTTGCCATCTTTTTTACAATGGGACCCAACAGCCACAGGAAAAATGTGTGTGTGTGTTTAAAACCATTGGTGCAACCATTTTAACAGGGCGACTCTGTTTGAATTAGATGTTCTAACCCCCCGCTTGCTAAATGGATTTCTAAAGTGGCTGTAGTTGGAGGCTTTCAATCGGATGCAACCTTGAGTCCTTTTTTATGTGTGCTCGGTAGGATTTAAGTGCCGGTATAACATGAGCACGACTGAATGCATGCTCCTCATTTTTTGAAAATTGAAAAATTTCCAAAGGCTGTCCCCTTTGTGCAGGCAATTAATGGAATGCTGGCAGCGAGGTTCAGGTGCTTAAAAGTTGTTTTTTTTCTCTCTCTTTCTCTCTCTCGATCTCTTTTTAATGACTAATAAAGGATAATCATTGTGAAAAAAACACAGTAATGCTGTAGGGTTCCTCTTTATGCACAATGATGTATAATGCATGCTTTGAAATGAAACGGCAGCGGCCTTCGAACCATTCCATCTCCAAACCTTAGTGTATTTGTTTTGCATGCTACAGTGAGGCTTTTGCATAATAATTGTGAGTGTTCCTATTCACAATGCTTGCTTATTAATTTGATCTTTACATTTTTAAAGTTTGTCCATCAGGCCGCCAACCATCAGTTTCCCCAGTTGCTGTTTGGTGTAAGTGATTAGAGCATTGGCTAATTGCCTCTCTAAAGAGTTGTGCTGTTTCTTTTTTAGACTTTGTGTTCTTCACCTGTGCGCCTCAATCTGATTTAACTTTGAAATAGACCATTAACAAACCATTTTATACATCACTGAATTTCTTAATATATGATGCCAGTAAAATCTTATTTTATTTTGTTTCTTGTTTTTTAGAACAAGGACTAACATTTTCTGCTGACATTAGGAATGTTAAAGTTATTTTTTGTGATAGCATCAGGAGGAGAAATATTAGAACTATCAGCTGTTTCTCACTGTGACAACTGTGGTTGTGGCCTGTTGCATATCTAAAAACAAGTTGTTTTTTTTCCTGTGGTGATCAAGCATGTTGTATTTTTTATGCAACAACTTCTAATGGCCCTAAATATGTCCCCGATTTAAATGAGCATGTGTCTGCATTTACTACTCAGCCACATATTTAGCATGATGACCTATGCACTAACACTTACATGTAAAGACCATGGAAGCTGCTGATTTAAAACTATTGCTGAAGCTAATGGTAGTTTTTTTGTAAAATGGGTACAAATGAAGAAAAACCATCTAATATTAATACCGGGCTACAAAAAGTTCTAATTTTATGTGGCGATCTATCCTCTCTGCTAAGACAGGTTTTGCCAGAATGTGGCCCGTTGAGCCTTGGGCTCAGCCTTAGACCTCACTGAAAATCAAACTTACTTATTTCAGCATTCACTTACACATTTTCTTACACTCTTGGAGTATTTCCAAAAGATTGCTTTTTTTCCATTTGTTTTTTTTTTTTTTTTTTGCCCTTGGTCTCTTTCCCTTTGACTGTGCTTGACAATGCAGGGAAACATACAAGCACATCTCAGTAAACACGAGTGATGTGGTTCCAGAGTTTAAAAGCTTCACATAACACTGATAGACACAACTTGGGGCTGTTTGTGTGACGGAAAAGAAAACTTGTTTAGAAACTGACAACCCTATGTCTGAGAGAGCAAAAATAATATAAAAAAAAGTGTGTGTGTGTGTTTATGTTGCTTTTGGCAAGTTGTTCATTTGTGTTTTTTTTTTCTTTTTTGCTGTCTGTGTGGTTATCTTTTGAGTTAGCTGGTTTGGAGCCGATGTCCACCTTCGGGGATGCGCAGAGCATGCATTTCTGAGTATTTTCACCTGAGGCTGCACTTGTTAGAGTCTGTGGATAAATGTATATACATTATTTATACAAATTCAGAGCGAGTCAAAGCAGGTTTAACACATTTACAGACAGGAGGCCAGGCACTGCAAGCCAAGCTCCAAGTGAGGATTGCAACGCTGTGCACCGGGAATCGAGCTGGCTGCTTGCCCGTCTGTGACCAGCATCCATAATGCTGCATGTGAACACCACCAACATTCTTTTCCGCCTCAATAATTAAATGATCGCTCATATTATTTACTTCCAAAATATGTATTTATGATATTAAAAGTATGACATTCGGTTACATTAACTAGGAATCTGAAAAATGAAACCTGTTAGCTAATATTTATCTTTTTTAATTTTTCTGTCAAACAATATGTTAATATTTAACAATTACTTGGTTAGTTTAGGGTAGGTATTTTAGTATGCATGTGATTTAAAGAAAACAATAGACACAAAACTATCTGAATGAAAAGTGAAGGAAAAGTTAGTCATAAGTTAAGCAAAAATATAGTGCTGTATTACGTTAATGTGTGACCAGTTAATTTATTAGCATGTTATGTCCAGAATACATGCAAGAAATGGGGATAAAAAAGGATCACTAACCAAGGCTTTCTATTTGCTTAAAGCTGTATTTGTTTGAAAAGTGAAGGACTTTGGATACTTGTTAGCCTCATGTCACATTAATTTGTAATCTAAAAAGTATGTTTGAATAAATGATACAGTTATAATTGGTATTTGCTTGACATTTGCACAGTTGGAGGTTATGGGATAAGTAGAGTTGAAAAGGAGCAGAAAGGCTGGTTCAGGCTCAAATAGCTTTTTATATAAAATATAGTCAATATTTGGACAAATACTTTTTGATTTACTTCCTAAACACTCGTTTAAAGTTGATTTCTTTTAAACAGTAAACTGTAATAAAAAGGTTGAAAATCATTTTTATAACGATTCATACTTTAAATAAATTATTGTAAATATTATAACTTCAGCAGTTTGATAAATATACTAATACAAAAACAAAACAAAAAAAAAACACCCCAGATTAATTTTTATAAAATGTGTCACTACTTTTAAAGATCAGTGTTAAGAACAATATAACGCTGCTGGAAGCCAAAGCAGAACATTAACAGACTAGTGACATTCTCTATTTAACTCAATCTAATATATTGAATATCTTCTCACACTTGTTTCATTATGTCAGTGTTTTGTGTATTATTATGAATTATTCTGGTTTCCCTACAATGGCTCAGTACTTACTCAACATTTTCCTCCATCCATCCAGAACCCTCCTCATGCAGAAGTGGATGCCTTGCCACCAGGTTGTAACCTTCATGTTCCCATGAAGCTTGAGTTTGCAGCTTCCTGTTTTCCTCGCAGTCCTGATTCTCAAAGAAGTCATGGTCTCGTTTATGTAGACTGACCTAGATGGTGTAAAGATGGTTTGTTTGTTTTATTGTGCTTCTTTTTGTTGTTTTTGTCAAACTTGGTACTCTGTTTAATATTTTCGTCTTTTTAATGACCGCTACTCTGTTACATTCCTTTATTTCTGTATTTAACTTTAGGTGGGCAAGTGTTCTGTCTTTTATTTGTAAGGATATAAGTCACTAACCAGATTTTAAGCTTGAAGGAAGTTGGTTTTGTTTAATGATTTATTTGTTTGTGTTTAATTTCATACATTAATCTACAATTAATTTGTTGTTATACAATGGAAGAAGATTAATTAGAAATATTTGTGATCTATTCTGTAAAATTCACTCTGTGTAACTGTAATGTTTTTCATTGTATTCAAGTGCAAACACTGCTCAAATGTGATTGTTCTGAAATATTTCTGTAGTTTCAGCAGTTATTTATTGGCCAAAATGCAACAAAAAGTTACATGAAAACTGCACATCAGTTAGATGAAATAGAGTTGGGTACCATTTGTTAGAAGATGAAGTAAGAATCTCATGTTATAAGCACAATAATTATTTATTGATATATGAGAAACATTTTTGTCAGGCTCAGAGAGGTTCTGCCAAGGACCATGTAGTGATAATAGTATTGACAATGTCAGAGATCGGGACAAGTCATAGACAAACTGGAAAGAAATGGAATTTTTATATTTTCTTTCCATGTGTTAACAAAGCATTTTGACTGTATACAAGTCTGTTTGATAGTGTTCATGCAGCCTAAGTTAATTTGATGTAAAGCAAACTTAGTGCTTAGTACTATAAAGCCACCAAACACCATTTCTCTAAGCATTTGTTTAATTATCTTAGGGATGGAGCTGAACTGCAACAGTGTTATAACCATGCAGTATAAAGCAGTGACTTATTAGTGACTTTATTCCCAAAAGATATTCCAAGGCAGCTGCAGAAACTTAACACATATTTGTGTGAGCGATACACAAGATTGTCTGATCAGGAAACAAAGTAGAAAGGTGGGCGGGGGGGGGGTGCAGATGGTGAGGCTCAGAATCAGAAACGGCTTGCT
This sequence comes from Pseudomugil gertrudae, assembly GCA_037177535.1. Classification (NCBI taxonomy): domain Eukaryota; kingdom Metazoa; phylum Chordata; class Actinopteri; order Atheriniformes; family Pseudomugilidae; genus Pseudomugil; species Pseudomugil gertrudae. The sequence goes on from JBAMHV010000015.1 coordinate 9,842,767, forward strand.
GACATGGCATTTAGGGGAATCTTCTGTACATTAAACATGCCGCTAAAAAGCATAGTCGTCATTCCATGACTTTCCGTGAAATATTAACTAACAAATGCCACAGATGGTTGTAAGAAGGGTGGAGGGGATATTTTGTTCAAAAGAGTAACACTTACTGTACACATGGAGAACCTTGGCATGAGGATAATGCATGCTGTGATATGTCTAGAAAAGAAGCCAACTTTGTTAATTTTGGACTTGCACTAGATGCAACAGAAAGATTCAGTCTTTGGTATGAGAGCAAACAAAAAAGGAAAGAAAAAGCAGGTTGAACTCCTAAATCTAAAACATTTTTACACTTACCCACTTGAATACAATATTCTTTTCAATGCACAGACCTGCATGGACATTACATAGACTAAAAAAAGACTGAATTTTTTTTCCTGAACTCATGGAAGCAAAACAAAAAACATGCTACAATAAACAAATTTATTCAGGCGTGGACACATCACGTTATGTAACACAAAGATGGAGACCCAGCGACGCAATAAATTATCTTCATTATTAAGTGTAACCTGTGACATACTGTACATCAAATAGAGCAAAGAATTGTGAATTAAAAAAAACACGCAAATAAGGATTTACAAATAAAATGCCGAGTTAACAATATCCATACACAGCAATGCTCATAAAACAAATGTTTGAATGCCAGCAGACACCAAAAATGAATATTTTAAGTGTGATTCCTCTTTGATTTTAGTGTCTCACGACATAATTTAAGTACTGCTCATGAAACAAATAAAATTAAACACTGTACATATAACAAGAAAGCAAACCATTTTCCTTCTTTTCTCTGATTTTTTTCATTTTTTTAAAATCACTGCTTTGCAATTTGCTCCATCACAGTTCTCTCCCATATGACCACATGAATGTAAAAACCTGTTGAATTACTTAAAAAAAAAATTAATACTATATATATATATATATATATATATATATATATATATATATATATATATCAATGTATCAATGGTTTTATAGTACATATGTTCATTCACATCTGCACAGTTAGCTAGCATGTTAATGAAATAAGGCAAGACTCACATAACTGTGATATTACTTTTTTTCCTCTTATAACACTGATTAGTAAGGTATTTGTAGTAAGAATTTCCTTCCTCTGTTCTGCAGCAAGCTTTGGTCTTTCTGCTTTTTGAATCACACTTTTTGTTCCAGTTTTGATGAAATGATAATAAAGAAGTTTTCTTTTGTTTGTTTAGTGTTTTTTTTTCTTTTTTGTTTATAGGAAAAAACAGTGCAATGAATACAGTTATCTAAGCTGGCATAATTAACTGAATGTATCTTATCACTGGTCTTTCTGAGGTACATAGTTAAAAATTATTTGGGAGGTGGAAAAAGAAGAGGGAACAACAAGGTGAAGTTAAGGAGCAAATGACTTTCATTACAAGAGAAAAACACATCATCTTATTAGGCTATTTTGCATTTTGTTCATTAAAAATGTTTCCTTTTTTAGACCTTTTATTTTTAACCATTAATTGTGGGGTTTGGAAAACGGACGTTGTGGTAGGTAAGAGTCTCTTGCCTGGTTGGCTGCATGCCCGTTTGACTTTACAGTACCGACAACAGCTGAAAGCCAGTTTCAGTGAAAGAACTCACAGGAGGATCATCAACTTGTAGCTGCACAGCTGTCTGAAAGATGGGCAGTGTAATCCAGCTTCCTTTCTTACAGAACCTTTTTTGTTATTACCATTGCTAAAATGCTCAAGAGCTGTTAATAGTTTTAGATTGCAGCCTGGCAGTCTGATAGTCTTGCTCGTGCAGATAGCATTTAGTGTCAAATGTAGTTTAATGTATTTATTTTTCCCTCAGCATTACCATTGTCTGTGGCTGAGGAGAGATTACTCTTCTTAGGGATTTTTTAAAAATCTTTTTACAATAAAGGGATCCATATGCTGTTTATATGTGCACATTATCAGTTTCCAAATATGCACTTAAACTTTTTACTGCAACACCAAAGTGAGCTCGGTTTCAACAAGAGATTCCGACGCTTGCTCTTAACCCTCCTCTTCACTGCACAGTCAACTCGGAGCTGGAGGTTCATTTTTGGGGACAGCATAATGAGTTCTTGTGCAGCAGAAGAACTCAAGATGTCTTAGCAGCTGCTGTAAGGGTTGGGACATTCCCTTTTTAAGCTCTTTTGGCGTGCAGCATTTCAATCAGCAGGTTGTTGCAGGGCACATCACCATTCAGGTGTTTGTAGTAAAGGTATTCTTCGGCCTGCAGGCTGATGGCTCGGATCTCAGGCAGTCGGAGGAGCAGCTGGCCAAACTTGTCTGTTTGCTGTGGGTAGTTGCACATAACGTAGTCCAGCAGTGCTGCATTGACCTGCTCCTGGACACTCTCCACCAGGTGGAAGTTCTCGAGGTTCTTCACATCTACAGGAGGAGAAAGAAAAGTTTAAGAAGGACATTTAGAAATAAATGTTGTATTTTTAACTAATCTGAACTTAGTTTTTTATTAGAGACTTATGAACACATCACATGCCCTCATTCACATTTAAAGAGACCACACCAAAACGAGTTGCTCTGAAGACGCACCTCAGAACAGGGTTATAAGGTGTGTGTGGAGCAAGAATAACCAGGAATTCAAACCAAAGCATTGCACTTCTACTTTATACAGACAATTAATTAATGATTTACATGTTAAGGAAGGATTTAAAAGCATGATATATCACCTTTAAATAACCCATAGGGTTTTAAGAGTTAATATCACAGACACATAAATGTTAGAATAATTAGTGTTCCCATTTATCAAGGGACAGCATTATAAGTTGACTCCCTTGGTTTTGGCCCAGTTCCACTTTGCTCAAAAGGAAGAACATGATGAAATATTCTCCACACCATCTCCTCTGCTTTTCCTCTGCCTTTGTCTCAAGAGACCATTCATAGAGGGAATCAGGTAAAAACATGAAGGATCTTCTCCTGAGACATTAATAAATTCCCCAGGAGTTGATAAAATATGTGGAGCAGTCATAGTCATATTAATTTGCACCTCAATGTCCGAAACATTTCTTTTAATATAATCAAAACAGAATTTGCTGTTTGAACAGATTAATTATTTTTAAGCCACATTATTGGTAAAAACAGTTTTAACTTTAAACTCTGATTGCTATTGATTAGTAGAAATTTATTTTTGGTGGAAAGTCTCTTTTTACTATTAATTCCATGTACAAAATACATTGTGCATCTTTCCATCATTCTGCCTTTCTGTTCAGATATAAGCACATTTTCTTGACAATAATAAGCACACTGGGGATTGGAGGAGATTATTGCAAGGCAAGTAAAAAAAAATTTGCTAAATGGATAATGGTGAACCAGTGTGCTTTGTGTACTTGTCATGATTATGAAGCGCAGGGCAGCAGAATATTTAATCGGTTATCAGCTCTATGCGTGTGTGTGATCTTTTATTAATCTGTTTGACCCCAGGTCAAGTGTGCTCACAGTGGGCTACTCTAGCAAAGTCCCTGTGTATATTTGGCACCCCTGCATCAACACACACACTAAAATATACTTATCCTTCAGACTAAATTCCCATCTTCCACATACATAACCACTAATCTATGGACATAGACATAATTTTTCACTTTTGCTCACACAACTAACCCCCCCTCCCCTCCACACACACACACACACACACACACACACGTTCATACTCAAACACATACACCCCATCCACCCACCAAGAGCATTAGCAGAAAGGAGGTGCAGGGGGGATAAATCAGCAGCTAATGAGGTCTGGAGAATGAGAAGCAGGTCCTTCAAGGCACTTCCATCTATGATGCGTTCTACCATGCTATTACAATCTGTGTGTGCGTATGTCTGCTTTTTGTTGCCTTCATATGTGTGAGTTGGCCTGTAACATGTGCATGCTTGCCCTGACCTCTGGGTGACATGTCAGGGAGCTACATAAGGCCAAGCGGAGGGCAGAAATAGGGGGAGGGGTGTGGCTTGTGACAAAAGAGCCTGCAAACAAACATGACATGTGCTTTTTCCTGCTGCCAGTCAGCTGTCTAACTCCCGCTCACTCTTCAAACCAGCTCTCAGGCCATCAATACTTCACAGAAGCAATAATATAACCTTACATAAGCCAACCCGGCTGGCACAGTGTGCTTTAAGCATTAACACGTAGACATCCTACGCAGGTCAACACGAAGGGGGGCAGAGCTTGTTTTCATCTGTTCTTGGTGCAGACATGGAGAGAAAGACTTCTATGTTGTTCAAACTCTTGGAAAAATGTGGAAGTTTGGTTTAAAATATTACCTTAAAATAAACCTTACTACCAGAAAAATACTAATAAGACCAATGATAAATCGATTATAGAAATAATCTAAATGCTAAATGAGCATCTGATGTTGTCAAACCAAAAGTACACCACAAAAGTTGGCATTGAATTTAAGTATGAGATTGTTTGTACACGTAGATCAGATGGAAATAGTCTAATACAGTAGATATACAGTAGTTCTTCTCTTAAGAGGTCAAATAGCTTTGTGTATAAACTAAAGACATATTTCGGGATGTTTGCTGTTTATTTTTTAGATAAAATCAAGCAGATCAGGTTTTTTAAGATTCTAAAATTGAGCAGGTTGATATATTATTATTCTAAAAATAAATATGTAATAACAGTATATCAAAATCTAAAGTTATTTGGTTTTCTCCATGTAGACAAAGAGATTATTTTTTTCATATGACTTATTAAAACTGTTGAACCACTCAGTGCAGGATGAAGAATTAAGAAAAAAAAACTTAATATTAAAAAAATTTGGTTAAAAATAAAATCTATACGTTTTAGGAAAACTAATTTCTGCATTGCCAGACTGTAACACTACATGCTGTGTAATAATAAATTCAGGGATTGTCCTGATACTCTGCTGGGTCTGAGTAGATTACATCTGCACAAACATGACAAGGTGAGCCCAGATCACAGCCAAAATGTGGGAAGTGTTGTCATGGTTTCCAAAATCATTTGTTTATATGTAAGTATTATATGCATGTGGCAAGGAGTTTCATTCATTAATGTCTGGATGATGGGGGAGAATCCTATGTCTCTTTCAAGCTAATTAGAGAAACATGAGGCAACAAGACAGCATTTTAATTGCTAATTTTAACAAGAGACTCTTGAAAAAATAATGAACATGGGCTGACAATAGCTTGATATCATCTCCCAATTGCACAAACCATTGTACAAGTGGCAAAAAAATGTTTCAGAGGAATGTATTATAATTTAGCCATAAATTAAATCAGTTAAATTTATTTACTAAAGGTAGGTTGGAGGATAAAGAGGAAGAAAAAACCCTGCAAGAAACCAAAAAAAAAAAAAAACACACACAGAAACAAAATATTATCTGATGGATGTTTCCCAGACAGCATCAGGATAGAGCATTAAATGCACTAAGCACTCTCTTCTCTGCCTTCATTGCTCCCCCCATACTCCCGCCTCTTCCTCTCCATCTTATCCTTCAGTCACTGTGGGACTAATTATCAACTTTTTTTTCACATAAAACAGCCACAGTTCGTTGCAGTGCCGCGTCCGAATACTCAAATGGAAACCCTGAGGTCCCTCAGAATACATTGTTTCATTTGACGGCCGATCAGGCTGAAGCCAGCGACCTAATGCAAAATACTCACTCTTTCTTTCACAGAACCCCTGAAATCTCTACTGTGCTTTTTAATTAGACTGGATCTGCTCTGTGCTGTGTATGTGTGTGTGTGTGTGGGTGTGTGTGCTTTTAAAGACTTTCACGATCCTTACAATCAACCTGCTCAAGGGACACACGCAGTATTTAGGCACACTGCACATTCACCCAAGCAAATGTTCACCGGATTATTCCACTCTGATCTTCGAGACACCACACGAGTGGACAGTGTGGTGTGAAAACAAATAAACAAAAAACAACTATAAGCTAATGTCAGCAATCGCCATCCAAACCAAATATTTTTGTTGTATGTAGTCTGGTGCTCATCGAACCAACATTCAATAAATTAATGAAAAATGTCAAAGTCTAACAAATGAGTTCCATGGAGGGTGTGTTTCTATGTGTACGTGTGGTGGTGGTGGTGGGGGGGTTTAGTTTTACTTGAATAACTTAAATGGATCCATAAAAATAGGAAGCTGTGATGCCAGAAAAAAAGAAAGACATACAATAAGAAGAAGAGTACCCTCTTCGTGTAGATTTTCTATTATATACCTCATTAAACTAATCTACAGCTATACCTCTTTCAGCAAAGGCACTGCAATATTATCAACTTCCCATACATGCCCTAATACCCCATATGGTTCCTCACATTATGCATCATTATTTTGTGCCCTAATCAATACTTGTCTCCGTCACATCAAATACTTACACACTCTTACTCTTACACAGCCTTAGAGCCTTTGAAACTTCACATGTTTTCTGCTGGGTCCAGAAACAACACATAAAAGTCTGGAATCATAAACAGTTATTGAGTGAGCTGTTGTCAGTAAAGTTAGTCAGTTAAACGTGAGTGGAAGACAAACAAGTTACTTCCTGCATAGGCAGGCATTCGAGGCTTGGCTCTCCCAATAGGAGAGTTTCACAGGCATTCATATGAGCCTATCAAAGCTAAGGTACCTTTTACTACAGCAACAGAGTGTCAAAGAGCAAAGAACTGAACCTATGTCCCGGGTATGTCTCCTTTATTACACCCTACTGGATTGTTATCAAGGCAACACTGTTCAGAGCTACTTTATTCTATATTAATCTCAGCTTGGTTCCAATCAGTGATGGGGGCGTTGACAGAAAATAAACTGATGACTTTTGACTCGACTACATGTTCATTGGAAGAAGGCATATGTGTTAGGAAAAAAAAGGCATTGGACAGCAGTCAAAGCAAAATAAGGGTCACAGGTTCAAGGAGCAATGCTGCATCTTTAACTGTACCTCTTTAGCAGGTTTTTATCTGAGTTTCGCTCCACTGCTCTGATAGGTAAACTAGGCCTAGTATTGAAAAAATTCAATGTTTTTTAACCTCTGTAACCCCATAAAGTCATAAAGCAGCATCCACCATTTTTACTCACATTCACTTCAGTTCCTGAATACTCCACTGGCATTTCACACACAGGCAGAATACATGAAATACCATAACCAAGAAGCCGGCATCGTGTACAGAAACGTCTATGAAGAAATTTTGACTGACAAACCCAAAGAAACACCTCCCAAGGTGTTGGAGTATGGCTATGACCTTGTGGGACTTCCAGATACAGACAAACAAAATGTGGTAGCCAGCCAATCAGGCATAGTGTTAATGGATAAGTAGGAGTGATCCATGTAGCCATCAATCAGATATCTCCATCCAAAAGAGCACAGTCTTCTGAACTCGGCTAAGGGACTGTATAGGACCCTCAAGCTCCTGAGACTCTGGTAGAGGACCTTAGCTTGAGATTAACAACATATTAGGGGTGGGACTCATTTAACCCTTCGAACCCTAAGCCTATTTTACATGAAATTGCATTCTGTTAAAATAACTTTATCTCTATAGCCACATGGTGTATTTGAATACGTATGCCGTTATATTTTGAACACCTGTGAAATTTGACAAAATGTGTGAAATACAGTATGTGTTACTGGTGAAGAAAAAGACTCAAATGTTTGGTCCTATTTGTAATCAATATATCCGGATTAATTGTATACCAATATTTGCCCCAAAAAATAAAAAAATTGACAATAATATTGTAAGATCAAACTCTTGTAATGTCTGGAAATAGATGGATAGAAATTTAAAATATTAGTCAAAATGGAAATGATCCTGAGTTGATGTTAATTAACATGCTTTAACTAACAGCTCCAATTATTATTTATGTAACTCTGCCAAATTTTACAGTACTTTTACCATTTTAAATGCTTTTTTTCACACTCTTCATTAATAAGCATTAATATCTGACACTAAACCAGGATTTGATCAGCAAGTGAGAACTTTTTACTTGAACTCTTTTAGAGCAGAGTTACCTAAAGTTAATATCACCAGAGAAAGTAGCTAGACTTTTCGGTAGTGAATTTTTTCTAAATAGAGTTGTTAGAAGGGTCTGAAAAATGTTAACTAAATAAAGTGACAAAGTTGCTAAGTTAATAGCGAACTTCTGACATGGGCATCAATAAACTGTGTCCTAGTAAAATGTGTACATGTTCTGCGTTGGGCAGTTAAGGGTTGGATCTGCAAAAGTTTTGTATGTACAAAAACATGCAAAGTCCTTGCACACATTACTCGAGTTATTTTTGCAAGTGTAAAACATCAAAATGAAGCAAAAAAGGAAGCAGCAAAATTGCCCATACAACTTTGTGTAACTGTTTTTGGGGATGAGCAAGGAAACAACAACCATATAGCTTATCCAACAATGCCAATTTAGAGATGTTGAAGGAATTCAGGATAGATTTTTTTTGTTTGTATTTTTTTTCTTCAGGATGGATTTGAAGCCACAACATACAAAACTACTTACAAAATCTGCACTGTTTTACATCTAGGTCATTCCTCTGATCATATCTGTCACAGTAGGATCCCACAATCCTGTTTTTTTAGGTGTGCTGTCTAAATTCTAAATGCCATGTGTTTAATTGTCATGGTTATTAGGTTTCTATGAGGTTTCTATCATTAAATGAGACCGAGAAGGTTTTTTTTTTTTTGCTGGATATTACAGAGTTAAGTGAGCAAATGATCCCATCCATGTGCAGCTTGTGCCCCACAGACACTGAGCATATATACAGAAATCTCAAACAGGCTGGGGCCCATTCCCCTGTGACTACAGGGGGCTCTGGCTGGGAACTTCATTTGCTGCCTCCTGGGCTGATGCTGGGTTGGCTTCGGGGTGGCGGGGGTCCTTGTTTGGGGCTGAATGCCATGTGTCCTGGTCTTTGGGTCGTCCTGGCCTGCTTCTGACCTTTGGGTTGAGAGGGGTCGCCTTAGCATGAGCACTTTTCTGTGAGCACCGTACCCCGTACGTTCCGCATTATGACACAGTCTTTAGGTTTATACACAAACAGCTATTTTTCTTTATGTTAGTGTGTGTTGCAGATTTGGGTTAAAAGACATAGTTGCATCTTTTTATGTATTTTCTTTCTTGTATATTTTGCTTGTCTATTTCTGGTGCTTCTGGCATTTGCTGATTTTTGTCCCATGATATATCCTTTATGCTTTCTGTACAGGTGTGGTGATGGTGTAGTGTTTGTGCTTGGGTTACAGTGTTCCCTTTCTGGTGTGTTTCTTCTCCTCGCTGTGTCCTGTCTGTTTTCTCTTTGTCTTCTGTTGTCTTTCTATCCTTTTTCTGTCCTCTCCGGTCATGTCCAGCAAAGTATATAAAATTCTGTTAAAGAAATATTTATTCAAAGTAAAGAAAGAATTCCGATTACCGAGAGGATCTTTGTATATATACATATACATGAAGCTCCTCTTGGCAAAGCAAATTTTCTCAGCACATAGCAGCTAGACTATCATTCTGCCTGCTTTAATGCTGGAAAAGATTTAAAAAAAAAGAGAAAGAAAATAGAAATTTCACTGATTATCAGTGCACCTCTGATGTCAAAGCGAACCGGTGAGTTTGTTGACTGGCTTGTAGGTGGGTGAATTACAAAATTCTTTGAAAATAGACCTAAAATAGAAAAACGAGACTTTCATATTCGTTCATGATTTCTTTTTTCTTTCTTCTCTTTTTTACGAGACAGTACATGTTGCCTATACCCTACGCCCTCATGTTTTATTTGCAGATGTTTTACTATATAGGATTTTTGTTTTCTTTACCTTCTAATGTCTTTATACTGTTTTTTAAACCTCATCCACTGTTCACATAATTTTACTAACAGTATAACTATTTAATAAATTTGCTTCCATGAAGTCTTTCTTTCTGTGACAGTCAAATGACTTTGCTGTAGGTCATGCTTTCTCTGCAAAGTCAGCCTTGCATCAAACTACAAAATGTGCAAATACCTAATTTAAAAAGGGTGTCTCCAACACCTCTGCACCTGCTGCCAATCACTCTGAATAAATCATCTATGGTTCAGGTCCACACACAAACTAGATTGCGCACACATATTACCCCTTGCAAATTCAGCAAATATATATATTGCCCAAAATTTGATAAGTTATTTAATTTTATCTATCTATCTATCTATCTATCTATCTATCTATCTATCTATCTATCTATCTATCTATCTATCTATCTATCT
>JBAMHV010000015.1:9853094-9863649 GCA_037177535.1 Pseudomugil gertrudae
CTATCTATCTATCTATCTATCTATCTATCTATCTATCTATCTATCTATCTATCTATCTATCTATCTATCTACACACACACACAGTGTATATCTAGACAGACCATATATTTCTTTATTAATTGAAATATATTCTACAAGAATCTCTGCTTCCACATTACAGTGTTGTAGTCCTTCCCAATGGTGAGCAGCAAAACAACCTCCTCTGGCTCCATGGAGCTCTCATCTTCCCTGTTTTCCTGTAAATCCCATTTGGGGAATTCCTTTTCTCTAATATGATGTCTCTACAGTAGAGGCAAGTCAGACAAAAAGATGGTAAACTGGTAAAGTTGTGTGCTCCTTAACATTTAATAGGGCATCTCTGAGATTTGGTCCACCACAGGGTAATAGGATAGGAAGTAGTACAACTATCCCATGAAAGGGTACAAAAGATGGATTTTGTCAATCAAAAGATTATGTCTATTGTAATTTTAAAAAATAAAAAATACACACATGCTAGGATTTATTTTACCATCCCACTTAATTCATTAAGCTATATTGAACACAAACTGACAAGCAGAGGTAAAATAATTTTGGATTACATGAAAAGCATGTCCTATTTTAATGAAAACACTCTTCACAGAATTTGGTCAACATTCTTATATTTCACTTGTAGCTTTTGTGTGTTAGTACAGCTGAAGACAGTGATAATACAGCAGATTGAAAAAAATTGATAGCCTGTCATCTTAAAACAGATTGTCAGTCATCATATGACAATGTTCTTGCCAAATTGTCTGTTCTAGTGCGCTACAAACATTCAAAGTCTTTGTTGCTGGTTGTGCAAAGGTGAGAAAGTTAGAGATTTAGGATGCTGGTTGACTATCCAACTAGTTCATTGGCTGAAGCATACTGCTGCCCTTAGGCTATGGATAAGTTGGGGTTATGTTAGGGTTAAGAATAAAACATTTCTACAGTCTAAAACATGATTTCTGATATGATCACCTGTCAGTTTATTTACTCATGAAGAAGTCTATGTCAGAAGGTTTATTTCAGCATGTATCCCTGACTCTACAAAACCTTTTAAATCATTTAACAAAAGCCTCATTAGTGCTGTGAGTAGTTTTCCTTTATCTTAAACAGTGAGATTTATTTCACTAGCTTACAGTTATATACTGTAGCTATATGCCCTAAAGCTAACATTCGGTCTAATGTCCAGAGGCCAAGTTTCCTCTGTACAACTGATGCATAATAAGAGTCTCCCAGCTACTGGGAAAAAAAAACTGTCAGTGGGGACAGGCTGTTGTCAGCATGTCAGAATAAAGCATTAAGGCTCAATTTAACCAACAACCATCAAACCTTCTCTTTAGCCTCTCAAGGGTTCAAATGCCATGCAGCTTTGACAGAGAATTATGCAGGTATGGTCCAGTTGGGGATATATTAAGTCAGATTTAAAACTCCACTGACAACATAGCTACTGTTGTTAAGCTAAACAGGTAGCGGCTGGTTGAGTTCTGTCGCCCAAGGATAGGTTAGCGGGCTCTGCGTAGCAGCAGTGGGAGGTCGAGGGACATTGAGAAAGAGCGAAATGTGCCTTAGGTCTGATAAAATAAACAAAGAAAAATGTGCTTGGAGCAGGAAGGATTCAGGCTTCTCTTGCTGCCTATGCTGGCTGGGCAGTGTTGGGGATTTGTCTTGAAGTGAAAGGGAAAGCAAATTTACACCCCAAATTATTTGATCCTATGTGTGGTTGCTTGAGCAAGGTGATGGGCTCAACCAGGGAAATTAACATCAATGGGAATAAGTTAATACTTCTTGACATTAGATAATACGTGTCAGTTGCTTCTGATCACTTTTCCTCCAAAGGTGGGAATTGCATGAAATGATGATGCAGAAACTCTACTTATTTACAGGTAATCATTTAGTTGAGTTTGCTATGATTAATTGGTCAGTTAAAAAAAATCAACAAATGAATAAATTATTAAATTAATCCTTTCTTGCATTTCTGACATGCTTCAGAGCAGCTAGGGTTAAAAAAACATGAATGTGAAAAAAATCCTTTTGTCTCAGCATTATGAAAATCCATTTGCCAGAGGGATACTGAGAGACTTGAATCAGCAATGAACCCAGTGCTTAGCCTTCTGTAGTCCCTCCTGTCCTCCCCACTTCTGCGTCTCATTGCCCCTTGCTTTAGCCTCCCTGGAGGTGGAACCAAAAGCCTTGCAAAGAGCAAATCTTGATCTGGATGTTTTATCTACATGACTGTGCTCTACCACCTTCCTAAAGCTGGCTATATTAAATCCCTCTGACCCAAATTCCTCCCACCCAAACCACTCCTGGTCATGTATGTAACTAATGACACTCACACTTGACTGACAGGTTAAAATCTAATGAAGAGCAATCATGATAAAAAGATGGCGGTATGTGTGGAAGTGATCTGTCATTAACTGTGATGGAGAAAAAAAAATCAAAATCAAATGGATTTGAAATTTTTGCTGCTACCTGCGAGGTGACTCTTCAGGCTCTCCATGTACCTGTCAGTAACAGTTCAAGCAGGCACAGCTTCTAATGCGTGTGTGTGTGTCGTTGTGTCTCTGTCTGTCTGCATCAACGCATGCAAAACTCGTTTACATTCAGCGCACTTTTGCAGCCTTTGGCTAATTACACACAGGGTTTGTTTGGTGGTGCTGGGAGGGTGTGTGGAATGGAGGGGCATGTCAACCGTTCTTGTTTATGATAAAGTGACAGAAAATCATTGGGGGGTCAAGTACCCCTCTACCACCCTCTACTACCCTGAAAACTCCTGCAGCAGCACAGAAGAGGTGTAGTGTGGGAAGCCTCCCCTTTAATGAGACCATTAAAGAGCCTCTGTCCCCGTCAATAGAATTCTCTCATTCTTTCTCTGACAAATTTGAATTAATAATTCAGTGCCAAGCGCCCGGGGATGTATATTTTCAGCATGAAGGACAGTTAATCCATAGCGTCAGTTTCTCCCCTCCCTGTCTTTCACTCCTTCTCTCACTCTCGTTTTACATCTTCCCACCTCTCTCCCTCCTCTTTTGCTTCATTCTTATTTGATGATGGAAACCAGCAGGTAGAGTGCTGACTAAAGTCAGACTACATATTTACTAGACCCTCTCTGTCCCTCTTTGTCCTTTAGGGATCTTTTCCCTTTAATTTATTCTTAAGTATTGAATGACAGTGGTAGTCCTCTCCCCCCACTGAAACTAATGAAAGATGACAGTAAAGAAGGTAGTGTGTCCAATCCTCAGCAATGGTTAAAAGTGGGCAGAATCAGCAATCCAGGAACATCTTTTTAAAAAAAACTTTTTATTTTCCATGGCTTTTTAAAAAAAAAAAATCCAGCTTGAAACATCTCAATACTGTCACCATCAATACTTCCACCACTAACCCCTTATATATGCATTGGAAACACACCTGTGCCCAATTAGTCAATCCTATCTACTTCTTTAGTTACATTATTCTACACCCACACTAACTACTCAAACCCTTAAACTACACAAAAGAATATAAAGTATAATACCTTACATCAAAATAAACAACCAAATACAGGAACTATACAGAAAAAAAGGAAAATCTTCCACTTGCTTTTACCTAATGAACTAAAGTGACAGTCACTCCAGAAAGAAGTGTTGATAAACCACACATGTGCTTGAATAACTTAAAAGGCTAATGTAAAGTTTGTTTTCCTACAATTACTCAAATTACCTACTGCACAATATCTGCATTGTGGGTATTGTGTAATTTTAGAGTTTCACCAGGTTTACTGGAAGAATTTAAAGAGAGGAGATAAGGCTGTTTTCCTTCCGGCATGTAAGTTAGCAAAAAAAATCCCCAAAATTAACAGAAAATAATTTGAACATAGAAAAACAATATTCACTTCCTTGAGGAATAGTGGAATTGCATCTTATCTAAGAAACTCTCTCCCTCCATCTGACAACCAGAGTATCAGCTAGGGTAAATTAATGCTTGTGTAATTTATGTTAACTAAGTTTTGTATGAGCAACACAACACAATCTTAAATGTTGTGATTCAAGAATTATTTACAAAGTAATCTCTGACTAAAAATATTATATTTGTATCTGCAGTTCTAAGACTCTATTATAAGGTTGGTGACTTTTCCCCCCCATGTGTCACACAAACACCTTTCAACACTGTAAAATTTATAGGCCTGCAGTGTGATGCCAGCAGTAGCTGTGGATATGAGTGCCAGGTGGCACCAAAGTACAACATCATGCTTTAAAGTACCATGTCCAGGCCAGGAGTTGACATGACAAATATCTGACATGTGCCAACATTATTGTGTTACATTGCACAATATTATTTTGTGACAATATTTTGTGTGACCACAAATGTGTGTGTGCTGATGGAAAATTAAATAATCACCTATCTTGCTCACCTTTAAAAACAAACTCCTGTCAGATTTTCTCTATTCTAAAGAAATCCAACAAATAGCTTAGGGTCAGTGCATTTAACGGACTAACAAAGCTTTGCTGCTCAAAACATAATTCACGGCAAGAATAAAGAGACAAGAAGGGAGCTGTGGTGGTTCAGCAATGAGGCAGTAGGGTCACAGGTGGTTGGGGAGAGAGACCGAGAGAAAGGGTGGGTGAACAAGAGACAGCAACTGTTGAATCATCTGTGCTTTAAAACATTTAATCACTGTCTCTTGTTACACACACACACACACACACCACAGCATGCGCATACTCATCACTTTAAAGCTCTGCTGTTTTCTGCTCTGCCAGAAGTATCTTGTAACCACATTGTCCAAAGGCACACATGCTAACACACACACAGACATACGCACACACACAGAAGCTCAAAGAGCAAAGGGTGTATAATCTTATAGCAGCCACCTGACCAGCAGATAGCTTACGGTAGTTTCGGCACATGCCTCTGCACTATACATAATCACACAGGGACACAATGACTGACAATCCACATGCCAGGCAGTGCTGTCATTCCACTGAGCTCCATTTGTAATATCAGACTGCTAGGTGAACATGAGTGATTATTTTTACTTTGAGTCCAGTCAGCATTTTTTCAAGCAGTGAGCTACACATGTGAGGTTAAAGTCAGCCAGAAGTTATTCAAAAAGTGATGTGAAAGTTAGTGAACAGTTTCAAACAGCTCAGTGTTGCATATCTTTTTTTGTGCTCTATCATTCTGAGTTTCTGTCTTTTGCCTTTTCTATAATGCAATGTCTGAGTAACACTTATACTCATCCACTTGCCATAAAAAGCTGCCTGAAAATGCAATTGCAATAATAATATTGTAGTTTCTTCTGAGACTGGGTGAAGGAATGAAGAGTTTTTACAACTTCAACAATGATTGACAAGGCTGATGTGTAAAGCCAGAAGTCCAGCTGCTTTTATTGTGTGTATTTGTCCTGCAGTAAACTGAGATTGAGAGACCACATTAGATGGTGTGGATCCTGTAATATGTATTTTAACTTGATGGGTGTATACAGTAGCAATATGCAACAGAAAAACCGAAAGGGTCACCACAATAAAAGTGGATACTGTGGAGTAAAAGCAATGACCTCCTCTAAACAGATGATTAAATTGTTATTAAGCACAGTGGGGGCTAAATGATCTGTTGTAATGAACCCAGTTTAATCAAGATTATAATTTTGTGCTTTACAGAAATCTATGCACAATTTGCTCTCTAAATCTATTTTCCATGACTAATGTGAGTTTATTCTCCACAAGGCCCCTGATAATTCACATCTGTCCTTGCCCAAACAGACATCCCTCAGTCTTTAATTGGAGAGGAGCAGCAGGCCTACAAGCACAGCTTTGGGACCAGAGCTGCGACCACTGAGAATGCATTAACATTAGCATTGCAGTAGACCAACCTGTACATAATGATAACCTCAAGCTCTGCCCGCTGGGAGCATCCCCTGCTCATACACACATGAACTCAGACACACACGCACAAATGCATGTCGGTACATGCTTCTTTTCCCCATCTCCCCCTATACATGTAGTCACGTAAACAAGCAAGTGTAATGCAGCCCCAGCAGTGGTCAGGCTGATGATCAGAGGAGGGGGGGATCATTGCCGCCGTTCGGCTGAAAAGTGTGTGTAATGAACTTGAGTTCCATTGATTGGGACTGAAAGTACAGAACCGGAGGCTGTTTGTCCCAGAAGAGTTGCCTTACTCCAGCTCAGTAGCCCCTCATAAATGTTTGAGAGCCATGAGCCGCTCTGGATCCACCCTACCTGGCTTTAAATTCTATGTTACAAAACACACATCCAGGTTGATGTTTTTGATGGATGGACAGATGACTGGTTGGATCAATACTTATTTTAACTTAATGACATTTATTGGTATGCTGCTATTTGTTTTTTGTTTGTTTGTTTTTTTTTGTCTGAAAACTTGAGGTGGTGTTTAGACAGGAAAAAAATGTGCGGATGTTGCAATTTTAGGACCAAATTCTCCCCAGTCTGTACAGTTTCACTTTTGAGTCTCTGTTTAGACTCAGCCTCACATTTCCAAGGATGTGCTAATTTGTTTGGCATCCTCTGCCTTCCTATATTATACACTTAAGGCCCTCAGCTGGTCCCTGAAATCCCCCATATGCTATACACATGATTGATGTTACCACAGAAACTCTTAGCAAAAACCTGATGTATCAGATGGACCATCGGTGGCTCCTTTGGACTGTTAAGTACCAGCTGGTGGGAGGTCCTCTGCGTTATGCAGCTGGTAATAAAAGTTGAACATTGATTTTCTGTAGCAGCTTGTAACTGTTAATGTTGAGACATCAATAGCCAAAGCAAAGCGCCTGTGTCTTAATAGGAGACCGAGAATGTGGAGGTCGTAAGCAGAGACTGACTCTAAATCACAGAATCTATCCTTGCCGATCGATAGGACAGTAACTGCAAGTGTCCCTCTGCTTTCCTAATGTTTTATAATAAACTGACAGCCTGTAATAAGACCAAGGGAGAGCGAGAATGAGAAGGAGGGAGAGAAGGAGGGCAACAGTTTCTCTATAGCCACCTAACTTTAAATCACCCCACATGGGAGTGCAAGGGAGGAGTAGATAGAGGATTGGAGTAGGGGTTTAAAAAAAAGGAAAACAGAAAAAAAAACTTTCACAGGAGCATTTGTCTAGCAGCAGTCACTGGTGGTGGAGTTAATGAGTGTATTGATGGAGGGGAATAGAAGTTTAGAGGATATGTCCTGTATAGCTTTGGCAGGGCAGTGAGTTAAAGCATATTAAATCTTGTTGCCAGCATGCAACAGTCATCATATTTAGGCAGAAGTGATTTTAATCTGGATTCTAACCTCACAGTGTTTACTACTCTTTAACTGCTGCTGGAACATGGTAGACAATACAAATTTCCTGCAATGCAGAAGCATTTTGTTGTATTGATGTCGTGCTTATGGTTTATTTTACGTGTGCTACCTACTTTTCTTTTTTGGGAAGTGCAGGTCCAGGGATGGATGAATGTAATCTTCAGTATGAAAATTTTGTTTCCATCTTCTGGCAGTGAAACAAATACTGTAAACATTTAAGACTAGGACTTTTGAATAAATATTATTTTGTTTCTTTAAATTAACTAATTCACTCATTCATTAATTCTTAATATTTATTTAGCTTCTTAGTCCATAAGCACAATTTTGTATCAGACAAAACAATCCAGTTTGCCCTTTACTATCGATTAATTACACAACTATTTTATAATTATATAGAAAAGAGGAATTGTTATGGCAAAACTACCATCTTTTAAGCTCAGATACTCTCACTTTCAGTCTCTCACTTACTAATCTTGTCTAAAAAGCATTTCATACTTATTGTATCATTTCTGCTGAAAAGTGCTAAGACTTTAAAAGAGAGACAAAATAGAGAACATGCAAATTACGAGGATCTTAAAAAAATAAATGACTAAATCAATTCAAATAATAGAATCTTTAAGTAAAACGCACTGTCACAAATAGGAAGGTGGTGTGTGAGTGTGTGTGTTGAGGGAGGGAAGAGAAGTGGTGATCCTTTATATGACTGCCACAACCTTAACTAACTGTAACTGTAGCATAATGAGAACAAGAACAGCCTGGAGTGTTGCTGGTTAATAGTGACAAGCTGGAGACCTGCCATTTTTATAGCTTGATAAAGTCTGAAAGCCTTTTTGACAACCTCATTACATGAAATTCCCAACAAAGTGGCTGCCTGCACCAGGACCTGGCTGTTCACCATGTAAGGATTTTAAGCTGAATTTGAAAGAAAATAGACGAGCGAATTAGATTCATTACCTAGACAACCATCTACTCCTGATGAGATTAAAGAAAATAAAAGAAAAGTTTGGACCCCCTCAACATGATTTTGTGGATAAAATTGGAACAACTTTTATGTGTCTGTTTTCGGCATCAGAACGATTCCTGGAGTAAAGTGACAAGAGGGCAAAAAGGTTTGTCTGGTAGTTTTCAATCAGCAAATGTTTTTGCCGAGCACAGAGCTTTAGAAACAAAGTAATGAAAAGCTGTGGACACAGCCACATGCTGTTGGATGGCATTTTATAAACTTTGCATTTGCATTTATAATCTTAAGACTTCTGCAACCACACATTCCCAACATGTGATTAAACCAAATAAGCAGCTGCTATTTCTTTTAGAGTGGGTGTAGGGCACCTGAAACCCTTATATGAAAGTATGTGTTGTGTCATTAATCAGATTCTTTCCCTTTAAAATCAGGGTTGATGTGCCCTCCTTTGAACTTTGAGTACCCTTTAGAGGTCAGCACAGTTGTGCTTTCCTATGAAGATTAATATGAAACACAAATATAACGTCTCCTCTTTTGTAATATACACACATTTCAGTTATATGTTCCTACTTCTTCCTGTTGTAAACTGTGATTTTCAGGACACTAATATAGCTCACGTTTAAGAATATTAACAACATATTCCTATTTTATTTGGAGGCGATGTTGAACTAATTACAACCCATGTAATTGTCAGTACTTGACCCTTGTAGCCTGTTTGTACGATAAGTAAAAAAAACACTCACATTGTGCAAGGTTTGATGTTTTGCGCAAACCAACACACAACCATCCATTCACATACATTATCATTTGCATATCAATCAGGTCAAAAGTTCACATGTGGCAAAAAGAGGAAATCAAAAATATTTGTTCTGTTGTTTTGTTCCTATTTAAAGTTAAAGTTTAACAACTTAATTAAATGCAGGGTACCACACTTCACTATTTGGCCAGTTTTAGTCTATGGGCCAAAACATTGAACTGCCATTACCTCCTTAAGTTAATAAAACCCTTGACAAATTAAAAATGATTGAGTTATTTTTAGGAAATACATATTTGCAAGGCTTATTAGTGATCTGTGATTGTGTGTGTGTGTGTGTGTGCATGTGTGTTTGTGTACTTATGGGTGTATAGGGGCATGCTCACTGGTTGGGGATCAGGGCATTGATTGTGTGCAGCTTCAGCTCTTGCTTAATTAGGGTGTTTCTGCATGGGAATTACTTTTGTTTTTCTCTATCTGTCTTTCAATGTAAGGGGAGACAAAGGTGATGAAAAAAAGAGAGGAAGAAAATATGTGTTTCATCAAGGTTAATCAAGTTTGTTGTGTTTATGTTGTCAGCAGATTGGTCTCTGACCTCACTGTGGAAAAGCAGGAAAAAAACATGGTTATGCATGCATACAGCATGCTAATCCTGCTAACGAGTGAGGTGTCGTAGTACTGGACTGAAGGTGTGGGCAGTTTTTAGTAAATGAAAAGAAAGATTAAAAATATGAAGAAGGATTAGAAAAATTCCCTGAAATTTTGATAAGATACTATATAAAGTTTAATCAAATGTTACTTGTCAATAGCACATATTTTAATTAATTTGAGTAATCTAAATTCCAAGAGTTATGCATTAAGAACAGAATCATAACTCTTTTAGACAGAGAAAATGAGCCTTTAGTTATATCACTTTAGTTTTAATTAAAGAATTAGGCTCTTCCTAATGAATGGAGGGTTAGGATGAATGGGAATCAGTGGATAGGACAAGTGTGGTGACAAAGTTGTGATAAATCAAGATGTAAAAAGATAGATGTAGACAACAATAGAAAGAAAAGGCAGAGCAATGAGTCAAGAGACAATATGGAGAGCTGGATGAACTAAGAGGGATAGAGGGTAGAAGGGAGAGGATTGATGGGTGGATTCCAACCTAAGAGACTGACTAATCACTTGACAGGCAGCTAATGTTGGTGCTAAGGCAGCTCTTGTTTTTTGTTTTTTTTTTCTCTTTATGAACAGACCACACAGTTAATTTATGTTCTCTCTGGAAAAACACACACACACACACACTAACATCTGGCCTTTGTCTTCAGTAAAAAGTTTTCAGCTGGCATTTGTTCCCATGTCAGATGAGTCATGGGGCATTTATCAGCTCCAGCTCTGTCCAGCAGTGATGGAAACATGACACTCAGGTGAACACTTCTGTTTTCACCTCTTTCTGATAAAATGTGTCAACAAGAAGATTAAAAACTGCCATCTTAAAACTGAATAAAAACATATTTTTTCCCTTCTTCTTTATGCCTGATATGTACTATATA
>JBAMHV010000015.1:9863948-9877810 GCA_037177535.1 Pseudomugil gertrudae
TTTTAAAAAAAATGATTTTAGTTGGATCAGATAGTTATTTGGAAATAAACGTAAGACTTTTCAAATGAACCTGTGCCATCTACTCCTCACCCAGTTTTTACAGGCATTGTTTCTGCTAAAGGACATTATTTGAGATCTTATCCACCATTCTATTTTCTCCACTGGGACCATTTACTAGCCCACACTGATCTGGCAGGTACTCTGGCTCTCCTCTCAGCTGACAAGGCCTGGCAGCACCTGTCTCACCCAATTAGACCCAATGGGGTTTGACCCACTAAGCTGGGTTAACTGGCTGCTGGCAGAATGCTCCCTGACCTCTGTCACCACATCTGTTTTATGGAAACTCTTAGTGATGCATCAGATAAGCATTCCTGATTTCTGGTAGGTCAAATTTTGTCATATTTTTTGTGTGCTTTTTTTTACATTTTATTTTAAGATTCAAACAACAGAAGATCATAAAATGTATATATCCTTTTTCTCTAAAATAAATGCATTTTTTCCATATTCACGCTTCAAACTAAACACATCTACCAGTTAAATATGGGATCAAGTAGTCTTAAATATGAAAGGCTGAATTTAAACTAATGACCTGGTCCTTACCTCAAGTGATGTTCAATTAACAGTTGCATAATTTGTTAGTCTCTCTGTGAGGTCTTTAAGCCTTTTAAAGAAAATCAAAGGCCCATTAACAGTGTCCTGACACTGAACGACTTGTTGTAATCCTTTGCTGAACTCTGACCCAGGCAGCTCTCACTTTTGAGTGTTTGTTATTCGATGCCCAAGACATACAGTACAAATATTGCTCTTAGTACTACCAACACCTAGAAGATCAATGATTAGAGTGATCATTTGCTCCTTGACAGAGGTTAATAGCCTTCAAGAAAAGAGCGACAGGCTGCAGAAAGAAAGATAGAATGAGATAAAATGAAGCAATAAACAACAAAAAAAGGATGTCTGACTGAAAACAAACACACAGATCATGACAAGTGTCTCCTCTCAGCTAGGCTGACATCTATATCCTCGTCTTTATCGACAACTGGCTTAACTAAAAGCTCTTCTGGCAGGGGTGGGGGGTGTGTGACTGATTATCCTCACACAGGAAGACAGAGAGATGGAGAAAAACTGTAAACAGAAAGAGGAAAGGCAAAACAACAGGAAATGAAGGGAAAGTAAAGGAGGTGTGAGGATGGACAGAGATACAGTATGGAGATAACATTACAGCTGTACATTTTTGACTCAGAAAAATCACAAGATGCAAAGTAGCTAGCAGACAGAAGCAACAATATTAGGTGATTCTTAAATTCTACATGTAATTTAATTTTTTATGTTATGTTTTATGTCTAATGCCAACACGTAGAAAAACATATTGTTCGTTTGTAAAGCATGTACTATTACTGATGTTGTATTTGGCAAACAGATTAAATATGCTGGAGAAAATTGAATAAAACATAATGAATCCCCTTACAATAGTGTATGCAAATACCCTGTGTAGTAAGCAAAGCAGTAGCTGTTAAATTGAGAAGTAGCTCATCATACTATGTCACAATGATTTAATCTGTTTTCCTTTAGAGAGTGCTGTAAGAGATTAAATAAAGCTAAGAAAAAAGGCAGTATTGGATGTGTTCCAAGCTATCATTACAAAGCTACCCACATGCTTCATTACATTAAGGTCCTTATCAACTGGCTGTTCTCAGGGCAGCACTGTCTATAAAGACACACAGATGCACAAATATACAACTACTCTCTCAGTACCACACAAATTATGTACATTTTTCCCCCCAGAAGAATCTGGTCCATATCTCAGGCCTGTTGCAGCCATAACATTAATTATAGGGCATCATAACTGCCTGAGTTTGTTCGAACCTCTTTCCTTCCCCTCAATTCCACAAACACCATCTCCTTTTCCTACTCTGATTTTCCTCTGCCAGTTCTGCGGAGCCTGCGTCAGTTTTCTTTTGAGGGAGGCCTGGGCAATGCCGGAGAACAGGCACTGCCGGGGGCGATACACATCCCTCAGGTGGGCCTTTCATTATGGATGATGCCTCTGCCAAATTATTTAGACTCCGAGCCCCCCAAACATCCCCACTCTACAAAAAACAAACGTGACAAAGCATACACAGGCATGCATACAGACACGCTCCAAAGTCCCTCTGCATCCTTCGTCTTCCTCTCACCTCAACAAAAACATTAATCCTGCCTGATCATACTTATGTGCAACTGCTGTTCATTAGTCCCTTTTTTCAGTTTAGAGGAAGTAAAAAAGAGAAAGCCTAATCATTGGGAATTATACATATTTGCAGGAAAGGACTGAAGACCTAGGATGAGAAAAATATTCATCATACACATGTCGATATTGCTTTAAGTGTGATGGAATGCTCATATGAAATAATTTATCTTTTATACTGCCTTTAGTAATGTTAATTGAATGAAAAGTTTTGGTTGGGTGTATGTGTTTTCCTTGGAGGGTATTCTTTTCAGACTTGTCAGTGATGCCAGTCTCCTGTCTGACCTCGGCTGAAAGAGGAGAGAGCAGCTTTGGGATAGGACACACCCACACACATACACACATACACTTCTCATCATCGTTACCCTTGTCTTTGTCCCTTAACTCATTAAGCTACTTATCCCTTCCCAAATCCCCTGCTCTTTCCCTTTTCCCTGCTTTAACACTCTCCCACCTGTCCATTCCAAATACTTCTGGCAGATACCCTCGACCAATTCCCAATTTCCACTCTCTCCCACTTCATCGTCCTATCTCCTCTTTCTAACACCCTCCTTCCACCAGCTTCATCTCCAACCCACGTCTTTCCTTTCCAAAGCGATAAAGCTTACTGCAAGAGGCAAAATATAAAATCCTTTGACCTCCCATTCCCTCCAAAAAAAGGAGAAAAAAAAGAGAAGAATTTTTTACAGGACCCTTTCACCCATCGTATATCTTACCAATAATTTTAGCTAACTTCTGAGTTAGTGGTTCTTAGTGATACGCATTTATTTTTAATTGTGCGTCCCGCACTACCGCTGATTCATGGCTTCCAAACATTGTTGATCCAGATGTGAAAAAATTAGAGAGAAACAGCTCAATTTCAAAACCCCAAAATATCAGTAGCCATTTCACAAATACAATATTGACCTTGCTTAATGGAAGTTTATTTAATATAATTTATTTTATTTAATTTTGTAAAGATTTTATACTTATGAGATTACAAATTATTTAAAAAATATAGTTTGTTTTTAAAATGATTAATTATTAAAAACTAATATTATTATTAATGATTAAGAGCTACTAATTATTAAGAGCAAAATATATAGTTTACTATATAGTCTTGGGCCGGGGGGTTGTGTGGTCCTGAGGACCTGGGTTTCGGGCTGACTTTGCTGGTGGGGCTGTGTTGCAGGCCCTGGGGGGTGCTGGGTTCCCTGCGTGTGGGTAGTTAGGGTTGAGGTCCTCCTGGCTTTTCTGTCTCCTTGTCCACTGTGGGAGTGGTGGGAGGGATAGATCAGGGATCGATTAGGGTGAGTGTATGCGGGAGAGACTGAGGGTGAGGATGTGTGTGGGTGTGGAGAGGTGGGTATATGTAGGTAAGAGCATGGGATAATGAGCAGGGTGACAGAAATAGTGGATGTAGGGTAAAGGGTGGTGAAGATTGAGTATGGTTGGGTATGTGTGTGTATTTGTGGGGAGAGTGGTGCTGGGGTGTGTGGGGTTGACTGGGTGTGTGTGTATACGCGTGTGGTTGGGGGGGTGGGCAGGTACGTGGGGACGTTTGGATATACGTGTGTGTCAGTGTGTGGGGAGAAGGGTGGTGAGGTGCGTGTGGATGCTTGGGCATGTGTATTTGTGTGTGTGTGTGGGTGATGGGGGGGTTGGCTGGCATCTGGTGCGCCGGGGTGTGAACTGGCTATTTGTATGCCTATGGGGGTCGGGGGTTGGTGGGGTCTCTTTTGGGCGCTTGGGGCTTTGAGCCGGCGCTCTGCCACTCTCTGGGCGGCCGGTGCCCAGTGGGGTCAGCTGGGGCCCATTCCCCCTTAATGTGGGGGGCTCTGGCTGGGACCTTTCTCTGCCACCTCCTGGGCAGCTGCTGGGTTTGGGTTTGGGGTGGCTGGGGTCCTTGTTCGGGGCTGACTGCAGTTTGCCTTGATCTTGATGGTCCTGGCCTGCCTCTGACCTTTGGGTAGTGGGGGTTGTCTTGGCATGATCACTTGTCTTCAAGCACTTTTTACCCCTTACGTTCTGCATGATCACACGGTCACTGAGCTGTTCTTTAGGTCAATTCATAAAGAGCCATTGTCCTTTTGTTTATTTAGATATTATGCTTGTCCACTTATAGCGCTTGTGGCAGTTGCTGATTTATGACTGCGGGATCCCATGAAATATCCTTTGTTGGTGTAGCAGATGGAAAGGTATCTGGTTGGATTGCAGTTTTTCCTTTTGTGGTGTCTACTTTTCTTCAATCTGAGTTGTCTTTACTTTCCCTTTTCCAGTCGGGTCTAGCAACAAGTATTCATTTAAAACAAAAAAATAAAATAAAGAAAGAATTGTGATTATCAAGAAGATCTCTGTATATACAAATATACATAAAGATCGTCTTGACAAAGCAAATTTGCTCAGTACAATACAGCAGCCAGATCATCATTCTGCCTGCTTGAATGCTGGACAAGACACGTAAAAGAAAAAAAAAGCAGTTTAGATTTCCAAAGAAAACCACAAATATTTTATAAATTGTAACTATGGAGACAAATTTAGAACAGCAACTTCACGTGCAGATAATATAGTCCATTTTTTCCATAAAAAAAGAAAGATGTGTACTTTTAAGTGTTAATGTGAAAGTCCTCATAACTGAACCAATTAATACTGACTGTTTTGCAACAGTTACATAGAACATATTTTCTATGTAAATGCATTATCAAAGTTTGTTTCATCAGCTAATTTTCTCCACAGCAGTGTAAAATAGTCCATTGAATATAGCCACCTTTACAACAGCCCATTGAAGAAAAATCATCCAAAAATTATCAGCTTCATGTTCCGGTAAATCAAGTAGGACTCTAATAAAGTACTACTACTGGTCTCTTCCTTCTTTCTTTCCCTAACAAGACCCAAGCCTCTCTTTTTTTTTAATTTCCCTCGTCCACCTCAAGTTAATAATAACAGACAGTAATTGCCATCCATTACACAATACAAGAATACTTCATCACAATTCCTACATTAGGAGCAGGATCTCACCCGCTGTGATTCATAAACTTGTTAGACACCCACCTAGACTGAAAAGGACGAGAAACTTGAGGCAGACCAACTCCCGTTGGTCAAGCTGCAGGGAGCGTAGCTTGGCTACCAGCTCTTGGGCATGGCTCAACAGATTGTTGAGGGTGGCCCCTGCTTGTGAAGCAATCACTGCATAGTCCACCTGAAATAAGGAGAAAAAGAGGAATGTTAGGAGATGGTCAATTAAAGTAAAATAAGACAGGCTTAAAGTAGAGTAGCTTTGACTCTGATATATGATTCAGGGTCTACACACTGTGTATTTAAAATTCAACTTACTGGATAGGATTTTTTAGTTACCTGTATAAATCTGCAAGCATTCAGAACCCAGTAAGAGAAAAACATAGATCTATTTCTATGACCAACTATTGGGTCATTTATTTGTGGTAAATGAGCTTTTAATAATCAAATGACAAATGCGTCTATTTGCCACTATGGGCAGACAAGATGGGAAGGTACCAGCATTGATTTGTTGACCTTCTTCTTTAAAACAAAATCATTTAATTACACACACTCACTAGGATTAATTTTCACAGAAGTTACTGTTAACCTGACAGGGTGTCCTCTCAGCTTGAGGAGAGCTGGTAGAGGCTGCCTCCCCCAAATTTTTTTCAATTTAGACACGCAGGTTAATTAAAAGATGTGAAATGAACATTTCTGGCTCCTTTTTCTTGACTTTTAAAATTTTTTTTGGAAGATTGTAACACTTTAATTGGATAGACATTACATATGCAATGTCTAGGCCACAGGGGGAACTGGAGCACTATGGGTAATTCTTGTACCCCAGGTAGTACCCCAGTCTTGTTTCATTTTACTAATAGTAAGCAGCTTTGTAGTGCACATACTCTGAATTTGAACACAGTTATATATATGAAAAAAACCCATAAAAAACAACAACAACAAAAAACAATAAGACAATATTATTTAAACAAACTCATCTTTCTTAGGTATAACTCATCCATTCAAACATGCATAAGCACACTGCTTTTCAGGTGCACTTCAGATCTGCAGCCACAGCACATTTGTCTGGGAGGCAAGTCCTTAGCTGCCACTCAGGGTAAGCAGGATCATATTAATTTTTTATATTTATTGACGATTCATTACCATAATTGACTGTGCAAGGGTTTCCAGGGGAAGGTAGATGTTGGCGTGTGCAGTTCCTAAACCTCAGAGAGGAAGAGAGCCCCTGTGAGCTTACATTTGCAATTAAAACCAGTTTGGAGTGGGTTAGGGGTTGGGAGTTTATTTATTGTGTAAATAAAATCATTTGAACCTATTTTTTTGTCAGAAAAGTAAATAATGACAGTCAACTATGTTTTTATCTTTTGCGTCTTATTCATATTTGGCTTCCTCATGCTGTTCCTATACTACTAGTCCTAATTCTGTTGTCCCTCCCTCTTTCTTTCTTACACCTATGAAATGGAAAGAGTTATGACACGGCCTGCTCCACATCTTAGGTGTCAATCAATTTACATAAAATCAACTGTGCATGAAATAAGTTCATTGAAGGATTGGATCGTTGATGGTGATGCCTTGGGTTATTACCTCCTTGCCTTAAGTAAAAAGAGAGAGGAAAATAATGCTATAATGTCACTATAGCAGACTTAGCACTAACTCTGACTTTGGTGACCTGTGTATCAATCAATCAATCAATCAATAGTGCTTTATTATCCCTGCTGGAGAGACATAAAGAGTAAATATATGGATAAACCTTCAAATTTCAGCCTTTCATGAAAATGATAAACTAGTGGAGTAAAACATTAAACACGAATATTGAAGGTACAGTAGGTTTAGAATGCTTACGGCTACTAACGTGTGTTTAAGATGCTACGTGGAAAATGTAACTTAGTTTAAAGCAAAGATGTGCACAAGCGTCTCTTTTTTTTCCATCATTTGAATTTCATGTAGCAAACACCAAAAGCATTGTGCTATCAAAATAACAGAATTTATACTGGCTGCCAAGCTGCAAGGCCTTGCTTAATCATTCAAGAGATCAGTGCAATCTTTGTCATTTGATGTTTGCACGCATTTGTACAAGTTACACTTTGTGTTTGATCCTATGACTGGATAAAGAACGAGCACTCATGGCCATTTCTCTCTGATGTTGGTGACATGACAACATGCTGCAGTAGTTAGAAAGAAGAAATAAAAGAAAGGAATTAGATGGCATGTAAAGACAAATGTAAAGACAAGCAAAAAAAAAAGGCAAATGACAGATGTAACAGTCAATTTGCTGCTTCTATGCATTTCTTTTCAAATGTTTTCTATGTGAGCAGTATGACTGATAACAGCAAGGAGGAAGCATATTTCAAACCAAAAGGCAACATGCATCAAATGATTAGTATGATTACAGAGGATGTTCTACAGTCTCTCTTCTGTACAGATAACTGGTAATTATCAGTTGTTTGCCAGTGGAAATTTTGTGAAAGCCTACATGATATCTTAACTCTTGAAATTGATCTTGTTTTACTTTTGGTGCACCTATAAAAGACTCTTACAAATAAAAAGTTTAATTTATTATGAGACATGGGTGTAAGTCTATTCTAAGACAACGTGCCAGCAATAAAAGTGTCTGAAGATATATAAGGAATTTGGGTATTTGCTGTATTTCAGTCTCTAGTAAAAATAAAATAATTACTTTGTATTTCTGAAAAATGCTAAAGATAACTAGTGTTTAAGAGGATTAAAATGAAATTTTTATGCCAAAATGTTTGTTTTTAACAAGCTATTAACCA
The DNA here is from genome assembly GCA_037177535.1 of Pseudomugil gertrudae. NCBI lineage: Eukaryota > Metazoa > Chordata > Actinopteri > Atheriniformes > Pseudomugilidae > Pseudomugil > Pseudomugil gertrudae. The sequence continues at coordinate 9,871,941 of JBAMHV010000015.1, forward strand.
AAATCCCAGCATATTTCATTGTGATCCTTCGAATACTTCTGAAAACAGAGGAGTTGGTTTTAATAAATTTTCTCCAAGAAATTAGTAGGATTCATAACCCCTATCACAAGCAAGGACTGATCCTTTTGCTGTGAATTGGTATGGTTTGGCAAAATAGGGATTAAAATGAACTTATCGCTGATACCTCTTATCCATCACAAGAGGTAAAAAAAAAACTGGGGCAAAATGGGCCTCCAGTGTGAAAGAATTTTCCTTAAGAAACACAAAACAACCAAGCAAAGACCTGACACAGGACCTGGAAGATTTATGGAACATTTACTAGTAATCAATTTATTATTTACTGGTGCCTCATCAGAAAATGAGTCAATGGCAGGGAAACAGCAAATGGGAGATGGGAAGGGAACGGAAGTGAAAAAGAGGTATGGCAAATGACCTAAGACTAAAAATCTGCAGCAACAAGTTCTATTTAGAGACAAATCATCCCCAGAGCCCAGCCTTCAACATAATTGAAGCAGTGTCGAATCATCTTTACAGAGAACTGAATCAAAAGTAGTCACAGTATCCAGAAAAGAGCATGTAAAGCTGGAGAACTACTCCTACAGACTGCTTTATAGAATTACAACAAAGCCTGTGTAAGATGCTTCAGGCTGTGGTAAAGAATAAGATGTGATAAGATTGATGTGTAAATTCCACTTTGTTCAAAAATACTATTTCACAAATTAAATTTTTGCAATGACATTTGACATTAATGTATAATGCCTCCACTTTTTACTATTAGGTCAATATTCAATAATGGTTCTTTCACACTGTCAAAAACTGTTGAACCACAACAGTTGAGCATTTGTAGCGAGTACAGGTACAAAACAGGTGCCAATAAAAAGGCCAGAAACATTATTCAATAATGTAAGCAGGAAAATATCACTTTGGCTCCTTATACCAAATCCAATTCCTTAACTTTCTAAGACAATCTTAATATTCCAAAACAATCCTATAGAAATTTACACTTTGTAACTAGACAAAAAAACAAGAGCTTTTATACACCAATACCAAACCAGCTCCATCTAAGTGTCTCTTGACAATGCTCAAAGCTGCACACATGTAGCACATTTTGGACCTGTATGGGAAACCCGTTGTGTTTTTTTTTTTTGGCCCAAACCTTCTTTGTGTATTTGTAATTGTGTAGCATTAGCTTAGGGTGCTGCTGCTACTGTGGTCTAAATATCTCTCTTATTATTGCTTTGCTGTCACCCCTGGCCAGGCAGAGAGTAATAGGAGATAATGAACTGTTTCACTGCCTCACACATACACACTGACTTACAGCCACATGCATACATTTACACACACACACACTCACCCACACACACACTCTTTAACACCAGCTGTTCATTAAGCAAACTATGCAAACAAAACCACTGACCTGCACCTCCCCTGACTATTGGCCCCTCCTCCTCCTCCTCTTCTAACTGCCTTATCCGCTTTGGCTCATCATCTCCTCTCTTGTCTTTCTTTTAACTCCAATCCTTTTACTCATTTTTCTCTTATTCTACATCTTTTTCTTCTCCATCTGCACTCTTCCGCCTATCAGTTTATATATTTTTATTTATTTACTTATTTATTTTATAATTAACCCTCTTGTCATCTGTTGTATCAAATTAATCTAAACTTTTGTACAATACCTATCACCTCATCACACTATTTAACATGTTATTGACAACAGATTCAGTACGACTTACTACTAACTGAAGACCTTGACCTTGTCTTCATTCAGAATAATGGAATTAGAAAGGAGTCCCCTGCACACAAAGCCCATACACTTGTCTTGCTCCAATATTTATGCCAGCCTCTGTTGTTGTAAAACATTTTGTTGGGAAGAAATGTTTTGGAGAGCAAGACAATCTATGATTCATAACTTTTCATCTCACTGACAGCAATGTGAAGAGTGAGGCGCATATTCACCATGATTTTTTTTATCTTTAAGTTTTTACAAGTTTGTTTTCTTTCTTTTTTTAAGAAATGCTTTGTGCAGATAAGATTAGAAGAATTGCTGTATGTTTGTGTGTTCTGTTGAACTATGTGCTTTTGTGAAAGCATGTATGAGGTTAAAATGGGAATCAACAGAGCAGCCTGAAACACTGATGACTTCTGTTGGGGCCTCAGGCAATGACTCCCACTGACTTTCTCAAAGACACCAGTAAAATACAATAATCACATTTAGCCACATTTATTATCTGTCCACCTACTCATAACGGTACAACTTGCCTATCTAAGTGACTATTTGAGCATTGAGGCAGATAAATCTGGTGACATTTGTTCATAAAAATAACCTGATTTTAATAAATGAGTAGTACTGTGTAGCTTTGGAATCAATAAAGCTTCAAGAAACATAGAAAATTATCATATAATGTGTGATATGTAGTTGGGAAGATTTTGGTGGGGGAAAAAAGCAGTTACTGGAAGTTTTCCATTTGGGTTTTCACCAACTCACCTGCTGGCCTGTGACCAACAGGATGGAGCCCTCTTTAGCATGCACCACCTGCCGGAAAACGTGATCGAGGATGAGAAGTTCACTCCAACAGTTCTGCAACAGCTTCATCTGGTCATCCACCTGGTAAACGATACATGAAAAAAAACCAATCATCAGCTCATCTATTTGTCTTTCCCCTCCTATACAGCTGTAACAACAGTCCCTGTCTGTGTGACTAAATGTCATATCCACAGTAAGAAACCTGTCATCACTGCAAATTGTATGTCTGTCACTGTCCCCTTTATTGTTTAACTGGGCTTTTGTCTTTGTAGAAATTTATTTAAACATGTTTCCGGTAACATGTCACATGTACACATAGGGCTTAAAAAGAAAACCCAAACCAAAACAAAAACAGACACACACACTGGCACACAAAAACCTGTGTAAAGTCATAAGATGACTCAAGTAATGTTTGGAAACTGTTCAGTATCTGAAGAAGGAAAGCTCTCCGTTAGCTCAAAGAAATGAAGTCAGACATTCCTCAGATAATTAATCCTGACATGACCTGGAAGAACCTCATTTTGCATCATTATAAGTGCTGGTTAAATAAATGCTAAGAAATTAGATATATTTCATCAAAGAACTGTAGGTCACTCTTCATGAAAGAAAAGAAAAAAGCTATTTCACAAAATTCCTTTAAAAAACATAATTTCATTTACATCGGTTTCATACTAAAATGATTATGAAAACACAAGAGTGAGTATGAGTGTTGTGTGGTAACCACATTTTTCACTTGTGTCTTTTCTAATTTGCATAATTACCATGTACAGTTAACCTGAAAAATGATGAAAACATATAAGAAAAAATGTAAATCTGCTATTTTTAGATATATATTTTAAAAGATGTGGTTCAACCAGTGTAAGAGCAGTTAGATGCTTGTTTACACACAGTTTTCTTAAGTCCTTGAAAATTTCCCCTGCCATCTTTCCTTGATCTCTCAATATTTTTAACCAAGGTCTATTATTAGTAATTTAACCCCAGCCACAAAAAACTACCTTTAAAAACTCATTTCAGTGCTTTCAGTGAAATGTTAATAACGAGATACTTTTTTAGAATATTGTGCTTCAGTAACTTGATTGTAAATTTCAAATGCGCTGGACTGTCCGTTTGTCCCTACTGTTGTATCAACTTTATGTACTTGAGGGATTTAAAAAAAATAGTTTTGTTAAGGAAATTGCTGACCCTCAGAAATAAAGACTTACTTGAGGAAAAACCCTAAACATGGTGCAAAGCCACTCTCAAAACACAAAGCGATGTACTGTCAGCCTTAGTGTGTGAGTATCCCAGGCAGCTGTTTGCAGGGTAAGCTTGCTCACAGGTCAATCACTATTGATCAGGTGGGTGTATTTTGAAACCTTACACAAAGCTCAAAAGTCCCCAGTACTCACTCTAAAGCTTTCTCATGTGAACCTTTCCACATTCAGTTAAGCACTTTGCTACGTGTCTGATTTAACAATGTTACCAGGTTTATCTGTTTGCCCATTGCCCAAACTTTCTGAGTGATTCCACAGATGATAATGATTAAATAGTGGGTTTTTCTTCACTCCCGAATGCCAGCCGCTGGCTCCCATGGATCCGCCAGGTGAATTTAGGAAGCTGACACAGGTGAAATGGTAGATTTGTGAACTGAAACAACCCCCTCTATTGTGGCAGTTAGTCTCTTCCCATGCCTCACTGTGTTAATCATTACTCCACATAGGCAGACATGAACAAGAAAGGGTCACATTAAAAAGACAGGAATGAGGAAACATTGTACTCTTTGTGGTATTATTGGGCATAATGTGGTCACATTGGGGTGTTGTGACGATGTGTGGAATGCTTTTCTGTTTTGCATCTGTGAGAACTGTTGTGATCATGGCTAATGTCAAACACTTGGAAAGTTAGGAATGTGGATCAATGCTGTGACTGAGACACAGGCAGATGAAAAGCCACCTGAAAGGAATGTTTTTCTTGTGCAGTTGGAAAATTATACAAGGGCCTATTTGTTAAGATCATGTGACCTTAGGTACTTATTTGATGTCAGCAACTGTTGCTCTGCAAACAGAATCAAATACTTTATTACATATTATGACAAGGCTACAGATGTGGCCAAGTCTGGCATGTAGTTCTTGTTGATTAGGATTGTTTTGACTGTAGACTTAAGGCTAGTTTTAAACAATGTCTATTTACATTTCAAGCAGACGTAACAGCAGACAACTCACATAGTTATAGGATGTAATCAGTTTGGCCTTCTGACTATAACTGTTTTTGACAGTTTTGATAACTGTTTTAGCTATGATTTGTGTAACTTTTTAGTTTTATATATAAAAACAGCACCTGTAAAATCTGTTCCTACACTATGTTTTAATGTCCACATTTCTCCAGCATGTGTTTTTTAGGAAATGATAAACTGTAATTTTACCCCGTAAAAACCTATGGTCTGCAGTGGTACGAGTACTGTATGTTATTTGAGGCAGGAAATACTTGAGGCTGCTTGCATCATGTTTCTATCATACATAGACATAAATAGTGTATAGCAAATTATAATAAAAATACATTACAGTGACATTTCACTGCAATAAATGCAGAAAGTCTCCCTTCTCTTTTATCAGTTCCCGGAAAATGGGAAAAAAAACAACCAAGCTTCTGTCTTTGTTTAACATTTATGACAACCTCATGGACTTCTATTACCTCGACTCTAGACATCTATTTGTGTGTGTGTGTGTGTCTCAAGCACAAGACGAAAGCAAAATTCAAATGCCTTCATTAAAACCATCAGAAGCATGGAAAGGAGTCAAAGGAAAGCAGGCAAAGGAGGGAGTTTTCCACACTGCCCTGCTCGACTTCTATTGGTCTCTCTGTCTAAGGATGCTGGAAGCATATATGGTAAGTGTGCGTGTGTATCCGTGTGTGTGGTTAAATGTAAAGCCCTTGTGCTTCAAACGATTCTGCTGCTTGTCACTGATGCTGGCAAGTGTCGGGATCCTCATCAAAGGCCTGTCCTCACCCTGCTTGCCTGGAAGCGCCTCTCTGACAAGAGGCCTAGGTCATCAAAGAAGGGCAGCTCAATAGGCATGATGGCGGGTGATAGCAGCTTCGATGAGAAGAGGGGACACCCACTTGGAATGAGAGAACTGGTGACAGACAGACAGGCGTGAGGGTGGACTAGGGGTTGGGGTTCAGTTGACTGACCTTTTAAGTACCAGTGACATGAACTGTTTCCCTGACAAGCTCTTCCTTTGCTCTGTCAAATAAGCAAGCCATGGCGCCTGATCTTACAAGATGTTCTGCCTGCCTGCTAGGACAAAATGAATACACATATGAAATCAAAGGCCAATTTTTATGATATTGTATGAAATTAAATATA
>JBAMHV010000015.1:9878086-9890523 GCA_037177535.1 Pseudomugil gertrudae
TATATATATAGAGAGAGAGAGAGAGAGAGAGAGAGAGAGAGAGATTGCTGTAACAGGTAACAGTTTTGCTTTATGGAAGCAGTTGTTTATTCACAAGGAGAAGGCAAACATGTTTTTCACCTATCCTCTTATGGCATGCCTATTTATTACTTATGTGATTTTTGTATTAAAATTGGTTATTTTTAAGATCTTTACATGACAGAAAATCTAATTGGGATTTATGTTTTTCTTTATTGTAAAATCAAACATATTCCATATTTGACTTTTTACCAATCAGGCACAGTATTGTTCCCAGTTTGATTTTTGACCGGATTCTTCATATTTTCTCAACCTCTTAATTTTTCTCTCTACAAATCCTAGCTTCTTTTTACAATGCAAAACTATACTTACTCACAAGGACATAAAGTATCCTGCATGTATGTGCATGTTAAACAGGTTTTAATATTTTTGATAATGAATCATTAAATTCTAATTTCCTTGTATACAAGGAAATAGAATTAAATTATTAGATTACTAAGTGATTTCCTTGTTGCTCTATTACTCACTGTATACTTGTGAGCCAACTAAATGACAACAAACATTACTGTTAGGAGACCTACATCTTATTTCTCACTACTGACATTGTTTTGTAGGTAATTCTCACAGAGACCTTATGCATATTTGGAGAATGTCTATGACACAGTATGTCTATGTCTAGGCTGCAGAACAACAGTATAAATGACATTTTAATCACATTATAAATTAAACTGTTTCCTGTTTCTGTTTTACCAGTAAAAGGACTAAGTAAAAATCCAAAGTCTCCACCTGTGCTTGAACAAAGCAACACTCATTATAAATATTTAGCTACTAAAGTTTGTGCTTATACAGAAAACAGTCTCCAGAAATAGCTTCAAACTGGCTCAATATTCACATTAAGGCCTTCAATTTAAAGTGTAACGTATTGTTATTTTAAAAATCATCACCAATTTCTGGCTTTGTAAAAAGAAAAAGACAATTTGAACATTCTAAGCAGGAACTTCCATACTTGCAGCAGCTAGCAATGAAAAATACATATCCTCCAAGAAACCAATTTAACACCTTTATGATCGTTCAGGCGAGTAGGATCAATGCCCGGATCAATCGCTTAGCCCATAGCTTTTGTTCAAAACCACTGGCTGAGATTAATGGGATTTTCCAAAGAGAGAGGTAGAAAAAGAAGGAGAGCCCAGTAGAGATGGGGAATGGAACTGCCAGACAGGGAATGAGAGAATGAGAAAAGACTTGGGGGAAATTGAGAAAATAAAACACAGTGATTATGAACACATATTCCCTCCGTATCTGTGCAAATGTAAATTAATTGAAAATGCAGCTTTCAGAAGCTCACTGACAAAAGTAATGTTTATTCATAGCCCCCTGCTAAGAGCACCGCAATTATTACGGTGTGTTGAGTCAAATCAGGCCAATGTACTAGAATCTTTCTTCCCTTTTCTTGAGGCTGGGTTTTGGTCTTGTGCCACAACTATTGTTAAGCTCCGTACGGTATGGGGGTCTTTAACGAGAGCACACAGCTGGATCTGATTTTAATAAGTAGTTTCATTTTTGATGTAGCCTAATGAACAGATTAATGGAATCTCCTTCTGTGGAGCCTTAATGAATGGAAAGTCATGTTTTTTTTTTTTTTTTTGCAGGGGGAGAACACACACATGCACAGATTGTGAGTTTATCTGCCTCAAACGACCTGAACATAAACAATAGCTGTGCTTCTATCTTTCTTCTCTCTGCTGGACAAGAATCAATGCTGTCTCAGAGTACTACAGGTGAGATTTGAAGCTCACATCAATGCCTGTGCGTCTCTAGCAGCCATCCTTTGGTGCAGTCCCTGTCTTGGCATCTGTTCGCCTTGAGCCGAATAGGCCTTGTATACACCTGGGAACAGGAATTAATTTACCTAGTACAGCGCCTGTTATTCTCAGCATTGCAAACACTTAATTATGCCGTGCTTGTCAGTGTACTGTAGCTCGTTTCCACTTTAGTTCATTAATTTACTTGAGGAGTCTCAGTGTGGGGTACCATCACCCTCAATATCATTTTGATGATCTCTGGTAATTTGAAATAATTGGCCACCAACGTGTCACACATCCTAGAGAGGTAAATACTCTTAACTGTAGAAACATAAACAACCCACTTGACCTGAGATTTAATCTTTTTGTCAGCTTTTTTATTTTCTTCCTGTCATTTTAAGAAATGCCAAACTGAAGGGGAGGTCAGATTTGCTGTAAAATAAGAAGCTCAGTTTTTATCGTAAGTCAAAGCAGCATGTTATTTTCCGAGCAAATATCTCTTAAGCATCTCTGAAGCATATAATTTTGGACAAGCACAACTTTCACAAGCTACAGTCTCTGAAAAAGCTGCAGGTATGCAACCTGACAGGGTATGGGAGGTAAAGAAGAGGTATCCATGCTCTAACTCTACACTCTGAGGAGACTCACTGTATTCCTGCTCCTCACTTCAACTGAACCAGCTTTTACTTATCAGTTCATTTGGGCCTCACCCTGCCCGCTATGGCTAGTAGGGTGATAAGACTGCTGGGAAAATGAACAGGTGACAGGTGGCGCTGAAAATCGAGCAGGAAGGGGGTTGCAAACTGAAGAGAAGAATGATAATACTGGTGATAATGTACTGAGCGGCATGCTTCAATAAAACTGAGTTTGTCAGACTACAGTCTAATTGAGGAATCTGTAGTTTGTTACTCATACACTTGTTGGTTGTCTTCTATTATACATTTACCCATTATTCAGATAACCAAACAACCTGATGAAATAGGCTTTTTATTGTCATATAAATAGGATTTTATCTTATAGATGTATTCAAATAGAAAAATGGCAATAACTTTCCATATAGTCATCAGCTTAATTTAAGCCAAGATCATTTAATGACCATACTATCATGTAAAAGCATTTAAAAGTGAACAGAAAATTCTTTATTGGGTCACCTTATCACACATTAAACCATCTGCTCACCGCAGCTTAATGGAGTTAAGTTTTCAGTTTTGCTAAGTTCACTTTAAATACCATATGACTTATTTTTAGCAACAAATCATGTACCAGCCTCCCTCCTTTGTGCAGCTTTGAGCTGGGTTGTGACTGTATGTATTTCATTGCATGAATGCTTATCAACATTTCATGTCACAGGCACCTGTTTTCTGGTTGGCGTGTATCTCTAATCCAATAGATCAGGTGGTGGAGAATGCTCCTGTAGGTTTAACTCCTACCGAGCACAGAAATCCTACACTGTTGTTATGTCTCTTAGCAGCCATTGAGATAACACAGGCCATCTGTGAAATCAGAAATATCACACAAGATGCAGCAAGCCTTGTTTCTGTGGAAAGGTTCTGCTGACTATATAAAAAAATATATATTTGTGAGTACGTTTACTTATTTAATTAGTTTCTGAAGCTCTGTGGTATCCATTTCTTTTAAAAATGATTTACTAAAAAGGGTTCAAAGCTTGTTAAACATAAATACCAGATATAATCACTTCGGTACAAGATGTGGGTTGAGTAAAACCACAGAAAGATTTGTAGACAACTGTAGGTTATCTACATCTGACCTGATTAATACTGAAAAACAGCATGGACAACAGGTCTCCATGTACGCTTTTTAGCCATGTTGGTCTGAGCCTAAATTTCCAAATTAGCCAGAAGGGACATGGCCATCTGCACACTGCAAAGTGACAGCAATGCCACACTGTGTTCATTTTTGAATAGTTAGCAAATATTTGGCAGATTAACCATGAAAAGGTGTGCTTTGGTGACATGTACCGCTTCATTCTCTTTTAAGCATGCCCAAAAACTTTCTCAAGGAAAGTGTATTTACTCTTGTGCAGCTTCCAATAATCTTCTCACAAGCCCCAAAATCATCTGGTGTGTTTGCATATAAAACAATTTATAAAGTTGTTTTTTTATTTAGCTGCTAATCTGTTTTTACTTACAGTATGTACTGTTTATAATGAACTTTTACATATTATGTCTTACTTTTACAACTCTGTATTTGTTCTTGTAAATTAGCAAAACATTAAAATGCTAAAACCTTTCCACACTTTTATTGATTTTTTAGATATGTCCAAGTGCAGTATTTTATTTACTATGTAGCTATCAATAATACATATAGCCTTGTCAACCATTCTTTACTTGCTACAGCATCATTTTTGCATCATGCTTTTCATTCTGTTGGCTCTACCCAAACACCACACTGGTGTTTTTCCAGAAATTAAAACATGTCTCACATAATCTTCTGTTGTCTGGCATATCTGTGTAACGGTAAACAATATCCAAACTTGGATTCAAACTTTGTTGAGAGCATATGCGTTAATGCATAAATGTTTTGGTTCAAGGGATACATGCAATTTAAAAAAAGGCTGATATCTGTTCTGTTTACAAGAAACCTACCTTGCACCTGATCGCACAACTTATAAATTATGCAAATGTATCAAAACTATTTTTCTCAGAAGTCCTGGACCTTCTTCCATCTGGAGTTGTTTCCCTCAAAAGGCGGCAAACAGTGTGGGCATACTCATTGCCTGTATATTATATCTGAGTTTACCCCAGAGGACAAGACAGTAACCCCCCTCTGCCTTCGCAAGAGGGGACAGGTTGTGACAGTTTATTTGTGTTTATGCACAAAACATTAGTTGAAAGTACTCAACCCTTTTGGAAACCTTGGATGGTGTGTTGGATAGCATTCTTCCACAGACTCTCTTGTTCTGCTTAGAGACTTAGGTGTTCATGAGGGCAATGACAGTGAGACCTGGAAGAGTGTGATTCAGGGGAATAGCTCCCCTGATCTGAATCTGATTGGTGTTTCTATAATGGACCATTGTGCTCTACATGGACATCATAAACACCATGTACAAGCATTAGAGCATACACATGGCACTGGCACACCCCTTGGTGGTGATCAGATCACTCAGACAGTCGAGGAGGATGCTGGTCAGGCTTGGAAAAACCCAACAAACTCAACTCTGTTCTCAGGATCTGCTCGGGACTTCAGATGGATCTACAGGTCTATAAGTGTTGCGTCTGCAGTGATGCCAACTGTGCATCAGTTCTGTTATGGCAAAAAAGAAGCTGAGTCAAAAGTTCTTAATTTACTTGTCAATCTATGTTTTTTTTTTGTTATAACTTCTTCAGTGTCTTATTTGGGTACCTTTATTCTGCGAGTTCTCTATAATTTACTTTTGTTGTGTAATGTTTTGTTGTAAAAGTGATTATTTTAGTATTAATTAAGAACTGTCAAACTGAATTACCCTGCAGGAATAAATAAAGTTGTCTTTGATTTGACTTGATATGGCTTATTTCTGTATGTTGAAATGAATAAATGCTGCTTTGTATGTGTGTGACACAAAGAATGCTTTGTGTCCAGCTATGTGTGTATGTATGTATGTGTGCACCCATCTGATCAATATTGCTGAGGCACTGAGATTGATAGGTTCCCACGGTGACCACATTAAGAGACTTTGAAAGCTGACCTCTGACCCTGAGAACACTCCACATTCGATTGGCAATGGTCTCGCTCTCAATCCATCTTCCTTCATATTTTTTCACCTGTCTACAAACCTTAGCATCCATTGTTTTGTCTCAGGCTTCTCACAGAAAGTGGAAATGAGTCGTTTGTTCATATACTCCATGCATAATGCCTTTACCCTGAGCCTTGTCAAGCTGAGAATAAAAAAAGATGTGGGTCTTATAAGGATTGCACTGGCCTCACCTCATACAAGCTCAATTGAGAAAGAAAGTGCTACCAATACATATTGAAGCAAACGAATATGTTGTGTTTAATAAATACATAGATGATAAATGAATAATGAAACAAAGATGCTACAAGAAGAAACTTAATGCAGCAACTGCTTGAGGTAAAAACAATCTTGGATTATGGCTCATAAGGTTAAGCTGCTTCATCAGTATAACTGCAGTAACTACACAAGCACAGCTACACACATCTGTGAGAATCCAGTAGATGCGTGGCACTACATTCATCAGAAAGGAAAAACAAAGTACCTCCATGGTGCCTGTGTGTTGCAGGGGAGGAATGTCTTGTTTTCTCAAGGACGCTGATGATAACAACAAGCCTTCCTCTCAGTCTGATATCAGTGCAGGGATTTGAGGATAAAGCAAGCGTGCCCAAACTTTCCTATTCTGTTTTTACTCAATGCATAAGCATATGAAAGCACGAAAATCAATACGGCAGGAGGAGAACAGACTGGTGCAAGGTCAAACTTGAATTTCAATAGATCTTTTCATATATGCAATGTTTATTGTTGTCTGCTCCAAGTCTGTTTAGTAAATTCAAATGGGTGACAAATTAAAGAAAAAAAAACACAGGCCCCTATTGAAAAGATGATTCAACACAATTCTGAAAATACAGCTTAAATATACTTAGACTCCAAACGATAAAGGTCACTACAGGTCAAAACAAAGATCTAGCAGGGTGATTAACTTTTCTTGTGTTGAAACATATAAATCCTGATGGAGTCAGTTCAAGGTATTTCTCCATCCATATAGAACAAGTGTCCAACAAACTGTTTTATGAAAACTAAAACAATTTCAGCCTAATATAAAGACAACTGCATGAGATTTTGATCAATTTTAACTAATGAAAACACCAATGAAGAACATGTCAGTATAGGTTTAGAGAGTTGTAAAATGTTTTTATGGGACATAAAATCACTGTTAATGTGTTTGATAATAGTTGCTGAAAACATGTTAGAAAACTGAGCACACTGAATTGTGACATCAGACTTTATAATCAGCTTTGCACAGATTGCTCTATTAAGGAGGATTAAGGAGAAATTGAGTGAATTTCTGGCTTCGTGATGCAGGTAAGTATTTATGTATAGCAAAAAAGAAAAAATCACACCTTGTACACCTGGACAGTGTTGGTTACTTAGTCCAAAACAGGAATGAAGCAGATTTAATGTATGCACTTGTGATTTCATATTTAAACGTCTTGGTTTTGTTAAAAAAAATCTGTATTTTCTCTTCATTTACGTGAGTCTAAAAGTAGGCATTCTCAGACTGGAAACAACCTTCCTTCCTCCCTTCTAAATTTAAGAAACCTTATATTATTCCTGAAGCAATTGTTACAGTCTGTAACCTACTAATAAAATCTATTATCTGTGACAGGACAAATTGCAAACTTTGATTATTTTTTTCAATACTTTTGAATTGGATTTTTTTTTATTGTGTGATTTTGAAGTAGGTTAGTTGATCTTAACTTTGCTAACTGGAAATATGTGTAACACTACCACAAGAAAAAAATTCAGCTGAAGAAACACAAAAGTAGGTTATGAGAAAGACATGTATGTACTGTTGTCTAATTTCTTTAGAAAGTTAATCCATAAGTGTATGGCTTAGAGGCAACATTTTTTTCCTTTTTTCTTTTCATTTTTTGACACTATTGTTTTTTTATAACCTACCTCTCCACAAACACACACACAACACACACACCTATACATGTACACACAAGTGAAATCTTAGGGCTTAGAGCTAAGAAGCAATCAACTAATTATCAAAAACACAGAGAGACCCTAATCAATTATTCACATGAACATTAGACGGCTAATACACATGTAGTAGAGGGAATGGCATCTCCCAAAAGTAAACCTTCCTCTTTCTCTCAAACCCAGACACGCACACACTTACATGCTATCATGTTAGGACCTGCATACTTACACAGAGACACTGAAATCCTTGGCAATAACATTCATAACCTGCGTACACACAAGTTGCCCCAGTCACTCTGACCTCTTACCTACAGACCTTCCTCCTCCATCAAATGATCAAATACATACCATCCAAATGTAAAGTAGTTCAGCTGTAGCCGACTGACTATGAGGCTCCTGGCTAGGACGTTGTGATCATAGAATCCTATTGATCCATCAGAGTTCCCCACCTCCTCCACAAATTCCCTCAAGCACACACAAGCACACACTCAGAACTTAATCTACCAGGCAATTCTGAGGCATTAAGGCTCAGTCATTCGATTTTTGCGCTGTGCAATCATTATTTGAGCTAATGCTGCGATTTATGACTAGGTTTTTGGGTGCTGAATGTGAAAGGTAGAGGTGGAAGGGACACATTGTACAGAGGTGAGAAAAACTAATGTCCATGTGTGCATTTACATCTTTGTATTTTGATAAAAACAATTGTTTTTATTCCCCTCACATTTACTGAATGACAATGACTGTTAGATAAAAATGAAGAACAGTTTTTATGTTATGTTTGTATTTCAGCATGTTTAATTTGTTATGACTCCAATGACAGACATTAGGATTTAAAGGGTCCACCCTTTTGTATTATTCAGAATAGTAAGATGCTCTTCCTTAAGTTTATTTCTCACATGCACACACACACACACCTTACACACATACCCACAGACACACATGTGCAATACCCTAACGCAACAATAAGTACAGCTGTTTTAAAATGCAGAGACTGGCTCTGTGATGCTTTCTGTCTGAGAGAGTGGAAGACACAGATCCCCATTAGCATCTGACGTGCTGGGATGGCTGTTCTTTGTTTTTCCTTGGGGGTGGGGGGAGGGGGGATTTCATGGTAAATCTTAGAGCAAACAGCTGTGAATCCATCTAATGTGGCACAGCTCGAGAGATCACTGGGATCACAGCCCTACATGCACAAATTAAATATCTGAATTACCTAATTGAGCATTTCCAGAGCTCTTGTGATATGTAAACCATCCAACTACAAGAACGATGAGGCATCAAAACCATAATGCCGCAGAACAGATGGGGCCCTGCTTCTCCCTGAAGTGCATCTCCAGGCCTTGTCTGACAGAAACTGCCACGAATGCATCTGGATTTAGAAAAAGATGTCTCTCTACAGTCCCTTTGCTGCAGGCCTAGAGGTGCTGCTACTTCTGATGGGAAGTGCTATGCAACATGTGGTGAACAAAGCCTTGGCCTTTGGGAAGGTGGGACTGCGGTTTGCCACCTCAAATCCCTTTCTTTCTTGGTTTATGTTCAGCATCACTGGTTCATTTCTAGTACTTTAATGGTGTTGTCAGCACCCTTCTCAGCAAGTCCTCTTTCAGCATATTTGGTTTATTGCTCGTCATTGTTTCAGCTTGCTTGAAAAGCCTTCTTTTATTCCCCTCTGAGAGGGTGCAATCCTAAATGAATGCAGGCCTGCAAATGCTATTATTAGTGCCATTCCTTTATTACACATGTATGGAATAGTTTATCTTTTGCCAGATTTGCAGTTATGGCATTATGACATTTGGGAAGAAATGGAGAAATAACAGACAGACTGAGAGGTGAGGAAAGGAGAATTGTGTGAATGCAATAAAAAGTCTTGGTCTGGTGTAAAATTCATCAGAGTAGTAAAAAGAAAAATCAAAACCAGCAATTACAGAGCTGCCTAAAGTAGGAATATGAAACAGGTGTCTTTGTCCTACTTTATCGACAGAACAAAAGTAATTTTCTTAGCTCAGTTGCTGCTTGGTGTGGCCCCATTGAAATTTCTCACCCATCGTCATAACACAACCACAATGTCTAGTGTTACGCCTATGAATTGTGTACATCAGTCAACAGTGTGCAAATTCAATCACCCGCCTTACCAGTTGAATATAAATACCCCTCAACTCTTTAAGTGTAAAACTAGCCGGCAAGCTGTCCACTCTGCTCCACCACTGTCTTGTCTATTGTCTCTTGGACCCCTGACCCGTCTTCTCCCTCGCAAAGCTTCCCCACTCCCTGTCCAGAATAGAAAAGCTGTAAATAAGCATCAAAAATAGACATCGGGGGACAACTGTTGACAGCCTGGTGATGAAAGCGGCAGACACACAGCACAACCTCTAGGCAGGCTGGATTAAATACAGATCATTGAAGCCACACAACATTGAGACACGAGAAGCTAAAAGCACTTTGTGTTTTTCTTTTATTTTATAGTCAGTAAGCCATTGAAAGTCTTGTGTTATATAGAGCACACTAGTCGACAGAGGCTTTTCTAAAGCTGTTTACCATTTATTGACTTTTTCCCAAATTTGAATGGCTGATATCTATATTGTTATTTGTTGGCCTATAGTATTTTGATGTTAAAAACATTTATCATTTTATTTATTTGTTATATTATTTAGTTTGAACTAATATTACTTAAGAGTGAGTTATACTTGGCCCTTCTTTTTAATAATTGGTCTATTGAAAACATACTATTCAAGCAGGCCTCAAAGTGGAAGACAAATGAACTGACATGTTTGCATAGTTTTGCATGGTGGATTTAGTTTGAAGGTTGAGGGTCAACATAAGGCTGCAGTCACCACACCTCACACCTCTGACCTCTAGGAAACATATACCTAGGAACAATTTAAAAGCAAATGCCAGGGCTTCTGTCTGCATATGTACCACTTGCCTGACAACATACTGCTGCTTTCAGCCAACAAACAGGCTAGCCTGCTAATACTGATGTTTTTTTTCTAAGATTTGTTGTTTTTTATTTGTAGAGTTTCTGAAAGGATGCATTAATAGAGTGAAAATGTCCAGTAACATACATTTAATGTTGCTCATCTTTATAAGGGAGAGAGAAAGCTGCTTTGTACTTTGTTGCAGTCTGTAGTGTTTGCATGCTGTTGAGTTGATTTGTTAGCAGCCCAGCCAACTAAATCAAGTCCTCATATCCACTTTGTTTACCCAATTTCTTTGTCTTTCCTTCCCACTTCCTTTCCTTTCAATCTCTCTGTCGTCGCTGATTTTACTGTTTGCAACTTGTGAAAGAACAACTCTGTTACTCTGAGGCCCACAGAGGGGAACGACACAGTCTAGTCACCTGTGTCATTGTCTTAACAAGCAGCATGACCTGCCAATAAAAAAGGCTTTTACCCTGATCATCCTCAAACAAGACTTAAACACAACCTGCTCTTTCTCTTGCCGAATGCTCAAAGTGCTCACAAATGTGAATCAAACTGTGTTAACTTGCTTGAAAATGAAAAAGTGAAGAGGAGGTGTAGGTGCGGCTGGGGGGTAATTTCTTTTCATTGAGACTGGATCAAGCAGCAGCATATACAGGGATGGTGAGATGGCAAAAAGGAAAGGCACAAAAGAGCTGAAAAACAAATTTACTCCTTTGGTTTAGTGTGGCAGTGAAAGGATTTGATCTAGTAATGTTCATCTCTTAACAGCTGTCTCTTTTCACAGTGGTCTGCCAGTGTTGTCATGTGCCAAGCAGCATATTCACTGACTGTGAATAAAATGCAAACCAGAATTCCTTGAGAGAGCAAGGAGTATGAGAAAGAGGAAATGTTGAGGACAGTTGAGTCTATCATTTGCTCTGTAAACTTGAACTTCATGACAGCCTTTCATCCCTCATCAAAGCAACAAGTAGATGAGCAGACTTTGTGCATGCTAAAACCTCCTAACCCCTGTCGTCTCCTTAAAGCTGCCACTCCCTTGGGATAGGTGACCTTAAATCTTCTCTTTTAACAAGTTTCCTGTTCTTCCTTCCGGCCTTCTGTCATCCCCTGGGGTTGGACCTGCAGGACCTTTCCTGTATGTGGAATGGCTGCATATGTAATACTTAGTCTACAACCATCAGGGGAGGTGAGGATTGGAAAATCCGATTTCTCACGTATCAGTTTGACTTTGCCAAAAAATAATACATGAAGAACATAATATTACACCACAAGAGCTTCAAGAACATTTTTTTTAAATCTATACAGAAATACACATGAACATGCATGATTCATTTATAGGAACACTGGGAATACTGACTTTCAGTAGCTTTCTCAGGGACATTTTATTCGAGGTACACATTTAGGAGAGCTAACCTGGGGCCCTCCAGGTACATAATTGAAAGTTATGTGTGATTGACGTTTCTTTTTTCCTGACCATATAGTGTCATGAAAATTGATCCAAATATCAGACTTTTCCCATATTGTGTGAGTATTGGTCAAAAGAGAAAAAAAAATAATCGTAAGGACTGTTTTACAGTATTTATGAAAAAGAGAGTGATGCCTTGTGTGACAGTCAATAATTCATGAATGAAAAGAGGCCTTTGTGAACCCCCTTCCTTAAGTATCCCCTCAACTCCAGCTCTGACCCAGTGCTACTGATCAAACAGATATTGTTACCACTGAAATAGCAACTTAAAAAAAACAGACAGCCAGCCAGAAGACCAGCCTGCAGCCTAGGAGACTCACAGTAGGGAGGAGGGAGTATAAAGAGACAGAAAGAATGCATGTGTAATACACAATTACACACAGGTAAAAGTGCTCAAATCAGGGGGAAAAGAGTTTTGGTATCAAGCTACAAAATAATAATCCACAGAGGAACAGTGGGTGTGTTTTCTGTGTGTGTGTGTGTGTGTGTGTGTGTGTGTGTGTGTGTGTGTGTGTGTGTTCCTGAGAGACAAACAGAGGTGGAAAATGCATATATTTGCTCATGTGTGTGTT
>JBAMHV010000015.1:9890623-9918946 GCA_037177535.1 Pseudomugil gertrudae
AGGACCCCCAGTGTGGAGGATCCCTATGAGGAGAACACTGGAGTCTAAACATAATAAAATACCCTTAAGAAACAATAGGAGCCAAATAAAACAAAAACAATAAAATGCATATAAACATATATAAACAACATACATTAAAGTTGCAGTAGTCCAAACAAGAGATAATAAAAGTCAATAACTTCCTCCAGATCTTTAATAAGGTGGTTTGGCTTACTTTTCATTGGTTTTAAAATAACTTTCTGATATCACACACAGATCTCTGATAGCAGTGTGTATATGATGCTTTATGGGTGCTTACTCTCATCGAATGGATTCAATTTCCCAAAACAAATCACCATGTAAGGGTTTCGACTTAATCACCGTCACATGAAAAGACAAGTGTTTTTCCTGAAAAAGGAGAAGCTTGCTTCAGAAGTCATATGACAGTGAAATTCCTCTGAAGCACAGTTGATCCACTCGCTGTCATTTGACATTCAACCAGCAGGTGCTACTGTTCGTACATATTATTTATTTTTTTTAGATCAGTTTCTCAGGTCAATCAGCTGCAACACACACCATCATTCACTGCCAGAGAGACAGAGTTATGCTGTGTATAATGTGTTTTTGTGGATTGATATGCCAACATTTTAAACACTAAAGATAAGGGGACTGTTTTGTAACCCATGTGGATATTTGGTAAGATTTCTTTTAACACAACACACATTATCTTGGATAAACTTGGACACAGATTTTCAAGGTTCTCTGTGAACCTTTGATTAGCCTCCTGTTTTTTTCATCTCAGACACATGTGTAAGAATTTTACATGATCCTCCGAATATATTTCTCAAAAAGCAAAGTATTACTTTACGTGCATGTGATGGAGGGTTCCTAAACTATTCTTCAGAAAAAGCTACATTATACAGAAACGTGTTTGTTTTTAGTCTTAGTATTAATGGTTTGTATCTGTAGGTAGTATCTGTGATTTGTATTTGTCACAATCACTGAAGTATAAATCAATCAGACCAAATTGTTCATTGTTCAGATCAGTGTCCGAGTGAGCCTATTCCCATTGTACCACATCCTCTTCCTCCAGGGCCAGGGAGCCAAATAAGAGATTTTTCTCAGAATACCAACCATGTGTGGAACACAAAATCACCTCCACTTTATAGGAGGAATCAACATTTCTGAGAACATCGGGTTGTTTCTCGCCTCCCTGTGTCCTCACATCCTCAAATCACACACTCACCAAGTTAAATCTCACTGTTTTTCCACCATTATGTAAGAGCAGAAGACATTTGTGTGTGATGGGAGTAAAACGCGATGGGCCATGCCTAAATGTAGCAGTGACGGTGCCACAGTAAGATGATCCCTCTGCCTGGTGACGTGGGGTTTAATACAGGACACTTTTGTTGCTCTTTCAGGTATGTTGGAGACATGCTGGCCTGGCTGCACCAAGCAACAGCCTCAGAGAAAGAACATCTTGAAGCCCTTCTGAAACAAGTCACCATGCAAGGTGTGATGAGTTAGCATGTTCCATCTTCAGGTTCAGGGTCATGCAATCCGTTTAGTCGTCGTTTTGTGTTACTAACTTGGAGGTTACTTGCATTTCAAAGCAGTTTTAAGGGTTGTTACTGATTCATTTTGTGTGTCCACATTCCTTTATTAGGTGTGGAGGAGAACATGCAAGAAGTGGTGGGACACATCACAGAGGGAGTCTGCAGGCCGTTGAAAGTGGGCAGTGCTTTCTGTTGATTGCATACTGTGTCCTGCCATGCTCTGCTGATGGACTCACCTGTTTGTTATTGATCTGCTGCTCAGGTCCGGATAGAACAAGTCATCGTGGCAGAACCAGGTGCTGTTCTGCTTTACAAGCTGTCCAACCTCCTCAAATTCTACCACCACACGATCAGGTACTTCAGAGGTTGTTCCTGATACTGACACGGCAGTGAGTTTTATAAGAAATGGGATATTATCACAGGATCAATAGCACTTCTGTTCGATCTTTTTCAGCTGTATTATTGGAACGAGCGTGGCCTCGTTGCTCATGACCATTGAGGAGATGCACCTCCTCAGCAAAAAGATGTTCTTCAACAGTCTGAGCCTTCATGCAAGCAAACTCATGGACAAGGTGTCGTACGAGAAGAGGGTTTTTTTCTTTTTACTTCTCCAGATGAGAGAAGTTGACTGCTAGTAAAGCAACACACTCTTAACTACAACATAGGTTAAAAGAAGTAGTGTTGTTTTTAAAGTAGATGTGGTTCACAATGTTCTTTCATAAAAATGCTTAAATGACAGTGCAGGGAGGTTTAATGTAGCTCCCTGTGGACTCACATATTGTGTATCTCGGTTCTAAATCTAAACTCTTAAAGACAACAAGGCTATTTCTGAAACACTTATGCTTGTAAACAGTTTCAGCCTCCTGGCCACAACAGCCCTTAGTGCCAGCTGCCAAGAAACACTATACTTGTTACCGTTTAGTTAAATTGGAATCCAAATATACCCCAGCACGGCATGAGCTCTTCCATGTTAGACGCTGCTGGTGTCCTGATCAATAACAGTTAGAAGAATTATCTTTGTAGCTTTGTCTTAATCAAATTGGAGACCCTCAGGGTTTTGGTGTCAATCCCACCTAATGCCAGGAACACAACCTTTCATAATTTGCTCTATTAGGAGGACAAAGTCGACCATGTTCAGTTCTGTGAAGCCACTTGATTACTGATGCTCAGAGTAACAGCTTTTGGTGGTTGTGTTTTTATTCAACATGCTGTTTTATTTTATTGCATTGATGAAGTCGTGAGGATTTATGTGTAAAGCTAAAGCTTTTTTTGTTTGTTCCATCTCTTGCATCTTTTTTGTTTTGTTTGCCTGAACAGGTGGAGCTTCCACCTGCAGACCTTGGACCAACCGCATCACTCACTCAGACCCTCTCTCTCCTCAGGGAGGTGCTTGCCTCCCATGACTCCTCCGTCGTTCCTTTGGATGCCCGTCAGGCTGACTTTGCTCAGGTAAATATGCTCCTGATGAAGGAAGTGTGAGAATGGAACCCTGTTTATTGTTTACACTTCATTTAAGTCAATGAGTCTGTTGTTTCCTTGTATATGTGTGTAACATTTAACATTATATAATGACATAAATGTGACTGATTTTCATATTTATGTTTGTAGATTGCCATCCTATTAGATTTTAATGTTCATTACATTGCAGTGAGATATTTTTTATCCTGATGTAGGCTCTAAAGAGGGCCTTTTAGGGGTTTTTCTTGCGTGGAAAAGGAGATAGGGATGTCATGTTACACAGTTTACACCTTTAGTTGCCTTTATATCCTGTATGGATACATTTAGAATTCCTGTGAAATCATTGCTTGGATTTTTGTCTTACTTTGCCTTTTCCAGGTGCTCTCTTGCATCCTGGATCCCCTCCTGCAGTTGTGCACTGTGTCGGCCAGCAACCTCAGCACAGCTGACATGGCTACCTACATGGTCAACTCCCTGTATGTCATGAAGACCACTCTGTCTCTCTTTGAGTTCACCGACAAGAGACTTGAGATGCTGGAGTTCCAGGTTTTTACCCAAAGCCATATTTTTAAATATATTTCTTAACTTTTCTTTGATTTTTGTTGGGGGGTGGGGGGTGTTATCCAATGCAATAGCTCACATACAGTTATTACATTTTCTTTAGATCTATTGTTAATAAAAAATAGTTAATTATACTTCCCCCCTCTTTATGAAAATCCTGAGCTGAAATCTTTTACGTAAAAGATGTAATTTACTATCATATAAAAGAGTGTGCGTCACATATTGTTGTTCATTCTCAAAAGCACCATCCATCCCTCTATTTTTAGGGCTTCTTTTGTAATTGAACATCAGAAGAGCTCTTGTAGAAGTTTCATTATCAAAAGCACAGCGATTCTCTCTTAACCACAAGTACCATTTGTTCACAATGCAGGCATGGATGCAATTTTATGCCTTTCTCTGAAATTTTTCAGATTGAGGCTCACCTTGATACCCTGATAAATGAGCAGGCATCCTACGTGCTGACCAGAGCTGGACTGAGTTACATCTACAACTGTGTGCAGCAACACAGCACTGAACAGGTGGTTGTTGTTTTTTGTGCTTTCCCAAATTTCAGAGTATATATGTGTATATACATATATATGTGTATGTATATATATATATATATGTGTGTGTGTGTGTGTGTATATGTATATATGTGTGTGTGTGGGGGGGGGGTGTTGGAGGGTGGCATATTGTATGTATATTTGTGGTTGTGTGTTTGAGTAGCAGTTGGGAGGTTGGGGGGTGTCATCTATCACTGGAAAAATGCTGGGCTGTGGGGGTGCTAGTGGAAATGGGGGAGGGAGGGGGGATAAAGATGGGTGGCAATTGTGGGGAAGGAAGGGGGGGTGGGATTGTCAGCTAGAATGGTGCTGCTCCTCAAATGAAATAATATATCTTTGAAAACCTACGCCCTGCGCCAGGCTCTGGGCCCATATATCAAGCCCAAGAGCGTCTGGTGGATCCGCTCCAGGCCCATTAACCTTCCACCTGTTCTACCCCACACCCCCACCTTACCCCCTCAACCTAGTGGACCTCTTTTCACCCTCCGTTGTTGTCCTTCATTATACCCCCTCTCCTCCTCCTCTTGCCCTTGGTCATTGCCTGTCATGGTCCCTTGTTCATCTTTCCATTAACCCCTACTAATTTTCCTGTTTTTTGTCCTCATCTGGCTCTTCCTCATAATCCCCTTATATTCTATCTCAGTCTCTGTTTCTACTTCTCTTCATTGGCCAACTCATCTTTCTGCCTCCGTCTTCACTCAGTATATCTCTAACTCTTACCCCATTTGTGAATTTGTCCTCTGTCCTCTCTCATGGTCACCAAGCTTCCTCTCACTAAATCATTCTCCCTGTCTTTCATCGTCTCTCTTCTCGGTTTCAATCTCATGTCAGTCTTTGCTACCGTACCTCTCTATCTGTCTTCTTGTCTCATTTTAACTCCCCACCTTTCTTGTCTCTTTTAACTCTCCCCTACTTTCTTTATCCTTTTCTCTTTTCATGCTCCATTCTACCCCTTTCTTTTTCATCAGTTGCGAGGAAAGCATGCAATGGCGTGTGAGTGTGTGCAGGGGGTTGCAGCACAACCTGCAGAATAATTCAAATGTAATGGACCAGGGACATAGTTACAAATCTCTGCCAACTGCGTGCGGCCACCAAGCCCATCACGCTTGCAGTTTGTCAGTATTGCGGTGTCGGGAGGGGAGATTGTTGCAACGGGGGACTGCTGACCTCTGTGACAAGACAGACATTGCAGTCTGGAGCTCTGAACCCATGTTTATGTGTGCGCACTGGGGGTGGGAAGGCGTGGTGGAGTGGTATATGGATACCACTTCCCAGGGTTCACAGATCACGCCTTAAACGACTTATTAATTTTCACTCAGTTATGAAGTGTGAAGAAAAAAAGGGTGTAATCACTGATCAGTGTAGAGGAGGCAGTGCAACCATTTTGTTCCCGACACACACAAACACACACACATAAACATGGGTTCTGACGCTTTTAATATTAAATTGTTTCTGGAAAGGTTATGGAAAAAATTTTGAGTCAGTAGAAAGTACAAAACTAAAAATAAAAATAAAAAAAACCCATCAGTCTGAACTGCCCTGGTGGGTGGTGTAATTATAATTTCACTAAAGTAAAGTTATGTAATATTTATAGATAAAGATGGAGGTAAGGACGGGATAAAATTATGCTGCAAGGCGGAGTTGGGTGAATTGGAGGACCTTACATTATTCACTCAGGTAGATCTATAAGCAGCAAATATTCAGGTATGAGATGTAAACATCAGCTCCTTCTTGTTCTACCCAAGAGATTTGTCATACTGTGGGTTGACTGACATGTGGCTGCACAGTGTAGCTGACTACTAAACTGGTCTTAACTGGTGAAAAACAGTGAGGAAAGCAATTAATCAAACGCCTGAAATGCTGTTACATTTCTGTTACAGTCCACCTTTTTAGAGTTTCAGAGCTTTTGGTGTTTCAGTTTAACAAAATTATTTAAGTTGTGGGAGGAACTACAGGAGTGAAATAAAAAAAGTATCTATCCTACTGGAGAAGTCTGAATTCACTGTTCAAACTGCATGAAACAGGCTGATTTCTATTATTAATATGTTCACGGCTGCCAATTGAATTCATTGTATTGTCAAAGGAAAATATTTTTTATTAAGCATTATTTTGTACTTTTTGTCCATAAAATAATATTTCAGATGTAATTATTTTGATAATAAAGTTTTAAAAGTTTTAGTTTTCGCTGATTAATAATTAGCAATAAAATTAAATGTTCTAAATAACTATGTAACCTTTAATACTCATTACTATATTTATGAAATCTACCAAACACAGCCATCAATTTATTTATTGGATTTCTGTTTCTAATTTATTGGAAAGTGAAAAGTGAGAGACATTGAAACATTGGGGACCACTTGCCTACAACTTTAGTCCCTCAACTCCATACCTATCTATTTGTTTTTTTTTTTTTACTCCCCCCCCCACCCTCTCTCTCTCTCTCTTTACATTCCTTTTCTGCTCATCTTTCCTCTCATCTCCCCTCTTTGTTTCACCTCTGTTCTCCTCGCCTGTCCCTTCCTCTCCCCTGCCATCTGTTTATCCAATATGGCCGTCCCATCTCAGCTGGGAGCTTTCCCAGGGAACATGACTTCTAATACAGTTCCTCCTCACCATAATGGCCCTCAGTTCTGCTTTTGTCATTCCCAATACATGCAGAGCTGAGCAAAACAGAGAAAAAGAAGGAGACAACCTTCTAACCAACCCCCCTCCATGTGGAGCCAGGCTTAAAAATGTCATGGCTAGTTTCATCTCCATTAAATGTATTTATCAGAATAATGAACAAACTAAACCAAAATTGTTTGTTGAAACTTGTAAATGATTCAGATTATTTTTTAAACTCCTGTTTGGATTTTATGCAGCTGTTGTATTCCAGGATTCATGCCACATTTTGCAAAACTGTTTCTGTCTTAAGCCTGTGTTTCATTGGGTAAACAGTTGGCAAAGGGGCAGTATTTTTCATAGATGTTTGTTCTTTTTGCAAGGCACCTGCACTTCCAAAACTTTCCCAAGCCAAATTTTCTTCATACATTGAAATTAAGTGTATGCCAACTTATTGTTGGTTTTCTCTTCAACTACTTTTTTACATCTTAGGAATAGACATTAATGGGTGTAAATAGCAGTCTATTAGCCATAATGGACAAAGTCATACTCATTACCTCTGCCAAGGAGGTGGCGGAGGTTATGTTTTTGCTGACTTTGATCTGTCTGTTAGTCTGTTAGCAACTTTACAAAAACGGCATAACAACTTGTCATGAGATTTTTTTTTACTAAGGAGGGCTCTTGATCTAACTTAGATTTAAATAACATTTTGTGACTGATCCAGAGCACTATTGGATCCAGAAATGTTTGTGAAGGATTCTTTTGCATTATTATTATTAGATGGAGCCATTTTTAGAATATATGCCTTTAACTCAGATCCCCCTCTTCAAACAGGGGGATTGAAGGATGTGTTCCAACTATAGGGGGATAACACTTCTCAGCCTCCCCGGGAAAGTTCATTCAGTGGTCCTGGAGAGGAGGGTCTGTTGAGAGGAGGGATGTTGTACAGCCGAACCTCAGATTGAGGGGGAGCAGTGTGGTTTTTGTCATGGTTGTGGAACAGTGGACCAGCTCTATACCCTTTTCAGTGTCCTGGAGGGAGCATGGGAGTTTGCCCAACCAAGGTGTTTGACCATGTCCCTCAGGGATTCCTGTGGGGGGTGCTCTGAGAGTATGACATACCGGACCCCCTTGTTTGAGCTGTTCAGTCCTTGTACGATGCAGATGTTATGGTTTTGCTGGCTTTATCTGGATGTAAACCTCAGCTCTCACTTGAGCGATTCGCAGCCGAATGAGAGGCAGCTGGGATGAGAATCAGCACCTCCAAATCTGAGACCATGGTTCTCAATCGGGAAAGGGTGGAGTGTTCTCTAAGAGTAGGGGATAAGACCCTGCTCCAAGGGGAGGAGTTTAAGTATCTCAGGATCTTGTTCACAAGTGTGTCTCTGTGTGTGAGATCGACACGCAGATTGGTGCGCCGTCTGCAGTAATGCAGATGCTGCACTCGTCGGTTGTGGTGATGAGGGATCTGAGCCGGAAGGCGAAGCTCTCAATTTACCGGTAGCTCTATGTCCCTATCCTCATCTATGGCCACAAGCTGTGGGTCGCAGGGTGGCCGGTGGCCAGTGTCTCCCTTAGAGATAGGGTGAGAAGCTCAGTCATGCGGGAGGGACTCAGAGTAAAACAGCTACTCCTCCACATCGAGAGGAGCCAGATGAGGTGGCTTGGACATCTGGTTAGGATGCCTCCTGGACGCCTCCCTGGTGAGGTGTTCCGGGCACGTCCCTGCGAGAGGAGGCCCTGGGGGAGACCCAGGACACGCTGGACTGATTATGTCTTGTGGCTGGCCTGGGAATGCCTCAGGGTCCCTCCCAATAAGCTGGTGAATGTGGCTGGGGAGAGGGAAGTCTGGGCTTCCCTCCTTAGGCTGCTGCCACCGAGACCCAACTTCGGATAAGCGGTGAAAAATGGATGGATGCCTATAACTTCCTTTAACTTCACAATAAATGACTGGCCAAAGCACAGGTGACGCTTCCAAAAGGTTTTTACAGAATATCAAAGTTAGGATCTGGATCCTGCTGAAATGTTGGAGGCTATAATCTAGAAAGTGTACGATAATGGGATGTTTTAAATTTTTATCACTGCAAGAGAACAATTTATTATTGGACTGAAGACCAAACATGGATCTCATGTGCATGTATTGTCTCACAAGGACAAAGGAGAAGATGCACCGGTGAGTGAATGACAAACGGTGCAGAGACAACTTGTCACTTTTCTTTGAAAATCAAATCATGACTATCCACTGTTTACAATATATTGAATATTTTAGCTTCCCTTACTTTTAATCAAAAGGACCCTAAAGCAAAGCTGAGAATTTTTGTGTGCTTTGCAAATCGGAAAAGTAAAATCGAGTTATTGAGACCTTCAAGGTAGCTGGCCGGCACAGGAGTTTACTAATTATATCAGTTGAAATTGATTATACGCCCAGAATAAAGAAGCAATGTTACCAATAGAGAGCATGCATCTCTCAGTTGTGCAATGGAAAATAGTGGGGAAAACTAAGATAGATAGATATTGGACATATCCTGTTCCTACCCAATTCTAAACCCATGACAATCACCAGTATTGTGAAGGTGAGAAACAGAATGCATGTGATTATAAAGGTAATGTTGGAGCAGTTTAAGAAAGCAATAGAGGTGTTTAAAGACGCAGTACAGAAATTTTTAAATTTTACTAATGCTCCCCTTCCTGACAGCAAATTTGGCATTCATCTGGCATCCAACCTGCACTGTGACTTCTCGCAGTGTTATTTCTTGTTCTGTCTTGTTCTCTCTCTTTTACCTTTCTTCCTCCATTAATGTTTTCTTGATTCTTAGCAGATCAGCAATAGTCTGCATTCAAAACAGCCTGTCTGTTTATATCTATTTGCTAGCGTGTGATGCAGCATGTAAGTGAAATTTATCTGCAATGTCATGCAGAAGCCAAATGAAAAAGTTGAATATTACAAATTCTCCATGGGACACTGCTAGGCAGCAATAAATGTCAATGCCATCACAGTGCAGTGGAGTTGTAATGACAGAAAGTTACATAATGCAACTTTAACAGAAAACAAATTAAAAAAGACATCCATTACATGGCAATGTAATGTGTGCAATGGTGTGTTCTTATTGTTTTTGCCATTACTGTATTACAGCTAAACTTTAACAGCAGTAGCAAACCTATTCACCTACAATGCTCTCTGATCTTGTGTTTTTCCATATTAATCTTTACGTGTTGTGTGTTGACAAGGTAAGCAAAAGTGCTTGTTGTCTCAACACCTATCACATAGCCTTTTTATTAAAGAGTGTAGAGAGGAAAGAGGGTGGAGGTGCTTTGGTGAAAAGGGAGTATAGTGGAGAGGGTAAGATATAAACACATGAATCATCAATAGTCCCGATCATCCAACTAAATTTTCCTTTCCATTGTGTTTGTGGTGGGAGTTAGGCGAACCATCCCAACAATGAAACAATGAAACAATGAAGGAGAATAGCAGCGGTTCAGTCACAATGAGTCACCATCATGCACACACACACACACACACACACACATACACATGATGCAAACACATCAACAAGCAAAACATGAAGAAATAGGTTTGTGGATGACCACGTAAATAGATTTTTATAATACTGTGTCTTCTCACAGCTTTATTCAGTTAATCTTTTTAACTTAATAAACTGTTTATTTTATTATTTTTTAAATAAAATTATTAATTACTATTTGTCAAAATGAAATTTTGGTTGACATTTTACAATATACATATTGTTTATTTTAAATATAAAATGAAATGTAACATTTTATTTAACACAAACATTTATTCATAAATTACAACAAAAAAACAGTTTTGTGTAATATGAAATGCAAATATTTCTTATTCTTTAGCCCTGAGAGGACCAGAGAAAACACTACATGCATGTAATTGCCTGTGTGTTTTGTTTATCAAACCTGTATGTGTCAAAAAGTCTTTTTCAAAAATCTCTATGGGTGGATTTGTTCTGTAACATACATTACAAATGCTTAACACAGGACTCACGGCGGTACTACTCCTGTCCTGCCAAATAATACTGATTCAAAGAGTAATATACTCAAACTTTCAAACAATACATTTAAAATGACATATACTCATCGGATAAGGCATTTTTATTGTTTTAAGTATATCATACACACCGCAAATCACATTCACAAATTGGCAATTAAGTATATGTACCTCCTATTTTTAAAATACAGTCTTATCCATTGCTATAATAACATATATGAATCCCAAAGTAAATACTTGTGAAATCAGATCAAACCCAGCCATCTGCTAAATGTAATTTTTTTTAGCAATGGTGTAAAGAATAGCCATCAAACAATAAACCAAAACACTCCTGCAGCCCCTGTGGCTGACATTATAGTGGCAGTTAAGGCTAGTTCAGCCAAAGCTCAAGGCTATGTAGCAGCTATCTAGCCTTTAAAAAAAAAAAACAGATCAGTATACACATTTATGTATAAGGCCTACAGTCTAATCTTTCATATCATTACACACACATTCACACATGACTGAATACACATGCACATGTGCATATGCACCTGTCTTAAGCTCACTTAAAGTTCTATAAAGTAACCACAAGTGATCAGCCCTGCCAACACGTTCCCCATCATGACCGTGATTTCAAAACCAGTGTACCAGACCTGCTTATTTTTCACTGTTGATGTGTTAAACCAATCAAAGCCCAAGTAGACTTGGCGTAGAGAACCAGCTACAACTTCATGGATCCAAGGTGTGAGAAATAAATATCCCATTACCTCATGCCTCATTCCCAAAAGTAAAGAGAAGAAAGAGAGGTAGCAAGCCACACTGAAAAAGTATAGGGAGAGCTCTTTAGAAAGTTCCCCTGGTGGCAAAAAGTTTATGAGTTTGGTGACCAAAGCCAACTTATGGAAACTAAATCTTTACAGATAATTTGCACACACCCTCCTAGCTTGGCTCTATTAGGAGAGAAATTCCTTTGTTCTTGCAGAGCTAATAATAGTGAGAGGGGCTGTGTTGTGTGTGAATGGTATCTGTATCTTAATGTGGATATGTATGTGTATGAGTGTGTGTAAGTTATGAGTGTCTTTAGGTGGCACACAACTCTTGTAACAAACTTTTAATTCAACTGTGCTTCCTGTCTCTCTGGCCCCGAGCTTGACCTCATGTCTAATCATCAGATCTGTAATAGAGAGACATGTCGAAGGTCATATGGATTCAAAATCACAGTTTCAGATGGTAAAAGAGTCAGACATTCACCATTTAAAGCAGGTGGTTTAATCTGAGGCACAATTCATGGCAATTCCTCTGTATGTAAGGAGGTTGAACTTCTAACATGTTTATAGTAGTCTCTTTGAGATGCATGTATTTAGTCTTATCTTAGGGAAATACAGAAGAACTAATACAAACGTATGAAAAAATTCCCACAAATCCCCACAGGGCTATTCATAATAATAACATGGAAAGGGATAAAAGCCATGGGTGGCACCTTACATATTTTGGTGTTAATCTGCCTAATGGTAAACTAATAAAGGCTCACAGTAAAACAGAATATCAACACATCCACAAACTCACACAAGACAGTGCACAATTTTTACACAATTCAACCCTTAGTTGAATATGTAATCTAAACTATTCAAAGGATTTATCTATATTAAACTGCTTTTTAAAAGGTGTTATTAGCTGCAGACACAGTAGAGCTGATGAATCTGAAGCTCATGCTTTGCATATTCTTCTCACTATCTCCAACCCTAATCTTTGCTCAGCAGTCCTCACAGCAGTATAATGAGAAACAAGCAAGAGAAGACTGTCAAGTGTGTGGGAAAATCTGCCAGAGCCACAGCTAGCACATTATTTATTGAAACCCCTTATGCTTTGGATGACGTTTAAAAATGGGGGAAGCAGAGTGAGCTCAATTATCTCTCTCACTTGCATAAAATACAGTCCCACCTTACACAGACATGACTGGGGCCATTGCAACAGAGGGAATCTGTCTTCTGCATCAAGCACAGGTCATTTTGTACCTTTGCAACAGCCACTCTGCTCAATTACTATTAAGTAGTATGGGTAGTCATTAGGGGAACATAATGACAACTTATTCAGCCGCAAATCACGGAGTGACAAACACTAGTGGGTGAGATAATTTAATTAGGAGGAGGGTGTGAAAAATAGAGAGGCTTTACAAAGGTGCAGAAATGATCATTCAAAGTTAATGAGAAAACCCAACACAATTATTAA
The DNA here is from genome assembly GCA_037177535.1 of Pseudomugil gertrudae. NCBI lineage: Eukaryota > Metazoa > Chordata > Actinopteri > Atheriniformes > Pseudomugilidae > Pseudomugil > Pseudomugil gertrudae. Next base: position 9,903,547 of record JBAMHV010000015.1, read on the forward strand.
CTGTGACCACACCTTTCAGGCAGCTATTGTGTGTGTGTGTCTGCGTGTGTGCACTTCATTTATAGGTAATGCAAATACTGATCTTGATAATGTCAATAGCAGGACACAGTGTGTGCTAAATGTCAACATGTGTTTTTCAAGGACTCTTATCTGTGTTGTAATTGGCTCAGTTTATAATATGACACATTTTTCATTATGTTATTTTCACCTTTGAAAAAAAATTAGACTAAATGCTAGGAAAGGATGTAGAAACAGCCACATGAATATGCTGCTGAGCCTTTGGCAACACATTGTAAAAAGCAAAAAAAAAAAAAAAAGGAATCAGACTAGAGGAAGGAAATAGGTATATGCAGATTAATCCAATGCTTTTCATGTCCCTCTGAACATTAACCTTTATTCAAAGTAAATAAAGCTACAAGTCTACAGTTACATCAGAAATGATCCTTTAGGCTCTGGGATGAATTGGTGTAGGGAACACAGTGAAGTTTTTGCAGAATAGTTATATGTTATTTACTGTGATAAATACAACAATAATAATAATAATAAAACACAACAAAATTATGTAGCCTATTTTGTTGTTTTAAAGTTACTGTGGACAGTGATATTTCCATGTCTTTGCTGATGACATGTTTCTTTTTTTCAGCCCAAAATGACCCATTAAAAAAAAAAAAAGCTGATAACCTTTTAAATGAATGCACGAATGAGTTAAATGAATAATAATACTTAGTATAATAAACATTTAGAGAGGAAACATAAACACAGTCTGATGACATAAGTATTATAAAGTAAGTATTATAAAGAGCAGCTAATATAAGGGAAATGCAAGAGCTGACACATTGCAGCCTTTAAACTTTAAAAAATATTTTTAAAAAGTCAATTCAATTGAAGGTTAGAGTAAATTTTGTTTTTTAATTTAATATAAAAATGGTAATAATGCTGGGTATTAACACATCGTCATGATTCAATTATTGTATGATGATTTACAATGCAATTATATACAATGTTTTGCCCACTTATTTCTCAGTAATATTTCAAGTGGATAGCATTTAGTTGACAAAATCCTCAGACAACTGATATTGGACTTGAAGCTGAAATTCAAAGATTTTAAAGCCCACAGAAAAGTTGTCATTTAGCCAGTAAAAACAACAAGCAGCCAAAACCTGATAATGAGCCGACACACCACAAAAACAGTTGTCAATTTTATACATATATATGTAACATCTGTCAACCATTTGAAAAGGAATAGTTTGGTTGAAGCAAACCATGCACACTTACCTTAAGTTCACGGAAGAAAATGCTGCTGCGTGCCCACTCCACAATGGAGAAGAGGGTTTGGTCAGCCATTTTGCACATGAGACCGAAGGTGTTGAGCTTCTCGTGTTTGCCCCGGCTGGCTTGCTCCTGCTGTAAATAGGCCAGGATCTTAGCCTGAACTTGTGGCTCATCTGGCTCACACTTTAGTAACTCAACAATCAGGTGGGGGAAGCTGGGTGGTGAACCTGACTGGTAGGCATCAACATAAGCATAGCCCATGATGGACTCTGGTGAACTGGTGTATGGGTCTGGGTATTCAGACTTGATGGTGCGTGTGCTCTGGAAGTGTCCATAAGCGGCCTGGTAGCCTTGCAGACTACCAGCATGTGGAGGCATTGCCATACTGACCGGTGAAGTGACAAATGGACTGCGGTCATAGTCTGTAGGGGGCAAAGCAGTGGCATGATGGTGGTGGTGGTGGTGGTGGTGGTGACTGGTGTGGTGGCCAGCATGGTGGCTCAGAGGGAGACCCTTGGAGGCTGCTGAGTGGATGTTCTGGATTGCTGAGGATATAGTGAGGTCAGTGGGTACAGCTTGCATCACCTGGCTCATGGCCTCGATCTTCAGGCCATTTGCTCGGATTAGAGCCTTCTTCTGCTGCTTGAGAGCTCGGTCTCGTTTGTACATTGGGCCGAACTTGTTGCGACCGCCTCGCATGCGGTCCGCCCGCACAGCTGACAACAAAACAGATGACAAAGAAGAGACAAGAAGAGAAGTGGAGAGAATGAGTTCCACAGTATGTAAAACGGGATAATGGTCACACCAAAAAATAATCATTTTATGCAAGATGAGCCAAATTTAAATAAAAAATATTGGTCTGAAATTATAAATGTTTTATATATACAAATAATATCACAGGCCAAAGAGCAACTCTTCTTTTGAACCGAAAAGGTGAACAATATTAAAGAACACTATTAAATTGTCTGTTTTAACTAAATCATAAGAGAGACCCATTGTACACCAGTATAGATACACTTGCATGGTGATTTAGAGGTAAATTGCTTATTTGTAACTTCTCAGTGGGGCAAAGGTTTTCCTGTGACAACTACACTTGACATTTAGCTGTTGACTCTTAAAGCCATAGATTTGACCGATAGCAATGTTACTCATTGACCTGAGACTCAAACTCGAACAAACCACTCTGTGAAATGATCATTGTACAGCTGGCTATCTCTGTCCGCCATACGGGAACTTGTTACTGATAAAAACTCAATATAAATCTGAGTTTTCTCTCCAAATTACAAGTTCTATCTCATTATGAAATTTTTAAAAGCTTCAAAATGTCACTATCAAATAGTAGACCTCTTCTCTTAAGAAAACCAAAGCCTGAGGGCTCTGACAATAATCCAAATGGGCTTCTTTTTTTTCTGATGAAACAAACCCATGATGCCCCCTGCCGCCCCCATCAGTGCTGGATCCTGTGGTGAGGATCACAACAAGTCTGGGCCGTGGGTATTTCTAATGAACTAACTGGGCTCAGTGGATTGCAGTATGGACCATGTGTGATCTGGCCGACTGCTGCCATGGGGAAGCTGCTCCACTGTCTCTCAGTTGGGGGGCACTGATGTTAATTATTCATACTTAATTACCTCTTATTCTGACTAGGCTTGCAGAGACCAGCATGCAAAGACCTAATGGACGTCTGGGACTTAAACACAAAAAAATATTATTACAAATTCCAATATAGCTAAATATTAAGCTTGTTTTCTACTGAATTTGGCTGGGCCTTATTTCTTTAAAGAAAACATATAACATCGGCTGTAAATGCGTGCACATATATTTGACCTGTTCATACATCTTCAACAGTCAGATAAGATAGCAAGTCATCTTGGGTCCACTCCACCTCGGATTTCTTGGCAGTTGAATGAAAGAACAGAGGAATAAAACTGAAGAGGGGGTGTCGATAGGGCATAAGGGTTGGTGGTGGTTGGGTAGTAGGGTGGAGGGGTGTAAGAAGGGCAGACACTCACACTAAGACATAAATGCACGCACACACACACACACACGTCAATCTGCCTTGGGAGGGATTTTAATGACCTCCGTCACAAAATGTGCATGTCACTGATCTGAGCAAGTACAGCCGAGAGGGCAGAGACACCCGCATTCTCTCATATCCAATGAAAACATAGAAAAGCACAAAGTGGCTAACATGGAAAACATCACACACCTCTCTGGATCAGAGAGATGGGAGCATGCCAGACACTCTGCTACCTTGAAGAGCCCCTTATGGCTTAAATGGTGTGTAATTTAAACAGAGATTTCACTCACACGCACAATCATTTTCCAACATGCTTGAGGTCAGATTGGTACAGTGTCCACTTACTCAGGCGAAGGGTTTATCGTGACTGTTAAAAAATGTATCACATGTCAAGAGAAAAAAAAAACGCAATCAGGAGCACTGTCAAAATGTATCCATTATACATTATTGTAAGGCTACTTTAACTATTAATGATTCTCCACAACAGCGTAATTAATGAGCTGAGAAACTAATAGTTGGCCCTACTGGGAAAACAAAATTAGGCCCCGACTGCCTTTCCTGCCTGCCTCGGACCTAGGGACCCACAGCACATCATGAATACTAGAATTAGGCGGTGTAGATCTTGCTACCACATACACACACTCACACATTTTTTTGTCTCTAATTAAACAAGGTGATTTGCATTCATGTAAGAGGGATTAATATGGATGCGGGGGAGGGGGAGGGGAAGGGAGACACTGCATGGCTGTGTAAAGGGGATGAGGATGCATGTTTATGTGTTGAATAAGTTGGAGGAATGTGAATTGGTTGGATTCTGCAAGGAGTGAACTTATGGTGGGAAATCAATCATATGATCCTCTAACTATAAAGTGTTAAAAGTTTGCTTTTGAATATTGTAAAATTCCCAACAACAATGGCTGAAATGCAGTCAAATAAAAATCCATATGCTTTAATAAAACACTTGCAGACCTGCTCTTACAAGTTTTAAGTCAAGATGATGAGAGCCACTCTCTGATGATTCAATTTTAAGAGAAACAAAAGTGCTAGACTCACATTGTGAAGAGCTGCGTGTGTATATGTGTGTATGTATATGTATATATATATATATATATATATATATATGGGGGGGCATGTGTGTGTGTGTGTATGAGTTGAGATTACATCTACACAGATGCACATATGTGGGCCTGCAATATCTAATAATTCCAAAAAAAAATGTTCATATTACCCAAAAATTGGCCAGTGCCCAATCTTAAACTTGTACAAACAAAAACAAATAAATACTTAAAGCATTTATAGCATACAGCTTCCCAACACACCTGAATGTCTCTCTCCCTCTTTCTCTCTCTTTCTCTCTCTCTCTCTCTCACACACATACAGAAGCCTCAGTGCTTATGTCCTCTGATTTATGGTTGTTTAATATACAGGAATATTAAGCGTACGTAGGTGAGGATCCCTGTCGGTTGCCGGCATATTAATGGGTCCCGCGGAGCCTTGCTGACACCCTGTTTGTCATGTCGGGGCCCCGGCCCGTGCTCTGGATGTGCCCTACCCCATGCGCACACATGAATACCTATGATACCTATGCATAAGTAATGGGACAGGTCTCTGGCTACCACTGCAGGTACTGGGAAGCTGATGGAAGACAAATCAGAGCAAGAAAGATGGAGACAGGGAGGAAATAAAAAGTGGAGGGACTGGAAGAGAGATGGAGAGGGAAATATACAAACACTCAGTTGGTGGTGCTAATTTCAACTAAGTGGCTCTTCAGAGGGGTTGCATTTGTGATAATCAATCAATTAAAATTTATTTGTAGATCAACTGTTAATCAGAAAAAAAATAGCTTAAAATGTGAAGATTATAAAGATTTTTTTCAGTAATGGCACTTTTCTGGTTGGTTTGAAATGTTATTCTCAATTATATAGTTCAAATCTGTGCATATATAGGTCTGTATTTTATTACTACTGTACACAATTTGCACACTTTTTCATTTTTCAGTGTCTCTCTTCCAAACATGATGTAACTTCAAAATGAATCCCAATCCACAATACTGCAATCACCGCTGTTGTGCTCTGCCGTCAACATGATGTACAAGTAGAGGAATTATTAGGCAGCTCAGTGAAGCATATGATACAAGACAACTATTAGCAAGCAAAAAAGAAAATCATGCCAGTGGGAGCTATTCAGATACGCCACGCTTCATCGGCTTCAGCGAGTGATGTTCTAATGGATCAAATCTTGTTTTCTCAATGAGACAATGCTGGCAGGAGAGCTGCACAGCATACCAAGAGGCAGGCACATTTGCAGTCTGTGTTTGAGTGGTTAAACGCATGTGTGGCTGCCAGTGATTTTCTTTTTATCATCAAAGCTGGCACAATGATCAATCTGTCCTTAAAGTAATCTAAAATGATTTTTAGAGTTTTAAAACAGGCAGGATACGTCAATTTCCCCTTACTTTAAGAGCAAATTTTACTACATTTTTATACACTACTAACTAAAAGCTAATCAGCCCTGTAACTTGGTTGGTTGGTTTGGGTAAATATTTAGCAGTTAAAAAGACAGCAACAAATATGTCATAAGGACATTATATATTGGCCAGCTTTCTCTTCCTAGTAAATGCAATTTAAAGGACTCAAGTTAGCAAGAAGACACAAACACAAATCTTTACTCCTAACTCCCAAACAGCAAACTTAAAACTGAGCATGCTGTCTCACCTCTCTGCAAACATAGACTTTAAACATCTGAGGAAAAAGTAACTATACAAGGCAATATAGCAATAATTACATTAAATCAACTCTTACGTTTCTTCATTTGTTTGAACTTGATGTCTGAAAATAAAATGTTGCTGCAAGCTGTTCTCATGGACTGAAACAATAACAAAGCACACAACCAAAATGTTTTCTCCTCTCTGGTAAAATCACAGATCCTTCTTCCTGCATGTGGCCGTTCTCATGAATATATGCAGGAGTTTAAAGCTGTATTTGTGTACATACTGTAGTTATGATTGCGTGTCTGAGTGTTTTTTTATTTTTTAAAGGGTGTCAGCTTTTCTGTATGGGAGGTCTTCACTGGTTGTGGCAGGAGTCACCTACCAGAGCATCTTGCCCCTGAGCGGAAAGTTACCGCCGGCAAAACAAATCAAACACCACCACCCCCTCCCCACGTCAGCTTGGAAATGACAGGCCGGGACATTTTGCCCAGCAGCCTTTCACAATTAACAGCAATTAATTAAACCGTGCACAGCAGGTACAGCAGGTACCCCCCACCCACCCACACACACACACACACACACAGAAAGGTTGTCTTTGTTTCATTTTTATCATCCCAGGATCTCATTTATAGTTCAGAAATTTTCTCAGTTCAGTGTAATCCTATTTAGTTTTTTAAACTACAAACAACCACATATTCCTAAACTAATTTTAACTTCAGCAATGATTCATTTAATTTTCATCACCCAAAAAAGAAAAATATAGATTCTTTAATGCTTATCTGTTATTTTTAAATCTGTGATTAAGATAAAAGACGACCTTACTGGCCTTTCATTCAGCTCATATTGAGGAATTTGAGGAAAAACGAGCATATTTTATATATCATTTCAAATATGAATTTTGAAAAGCAGAAGAATGTGTCTGCCCGCTTTACTGTCAATTTTAAATAATCACATTTAAATCATTTTCTGAACAGTGCTCAATTTAAACAAAAAGGCCTCAAAACGGCCAGCCAAAAGCATCATCCTTATCATTCTCTCCCTGCCGCAAACTCTAATATTTTATCTATGACGTTGTCTGGCAAGTTTAAGTGACAGCCGCTACCTGACACCCTACCTCCTTCTGACCTTACTCCTAACTACCAACATTTAATGCTGGATTTCATGATATTAGCTGAAGTAAAAAGTTTCACTTCACAAGGTTTTTGGTATATACTTACAAAAGCGGATATTACTGAGATAATCACTGTTCAATGTTTAAATAAACATAATCTTCCTCTTTCTTTCTCTGCAATCATTTTGTCAGAGTGTGGATTAAACTTTCTCAAATAGTGGATATCTCTATTTTGGAGGAAGCGATTCACAAAACTTTAGAAGAATATTTTGACTCCTCAGTTTCCAACAAATGCAGTTAATATGCTATGACTAACTCCGCTCAGTCTAGAATTAATGGAAAAATATTATTTCTGACACTACCCATATCTGCTTTTCCAGTTTCAGCCATTGCTTCTACACCTACACTTTGATACTACACTTTAACTTACAGCATTCCATATATATATANNNTATATGTATATATGTATGTATGGGATGTTGTAAGTAGATGTAAAGCTATTCACTAATACTGTATGTGACAGTACTTACAGATGTTTCTACTGTAAAAGATTTATTTAGTCATGTTTTAACTTCAGCTTGAGAAAAACTAAATACTTGCTCCACTGTTTACTGTACAAATATACCACCACCAAGACTAACCATAAGTCCTGTTTGAGCAAAGCACTCAAAATCACAATGAACAGACGATGAAAATGGCGGCTTGTTTGGATGTATAAAATCTGTCCTATGGTAACAGCTGCATCGTATTTGTCTATTCTGAAGAAGAATCCCAGACTTTTAACCACTACTTATTATCTAAAGACACTTCATGCACCTTTAACACATAGACTCACTTTGATATGACACATCATAACCACATGTTTAAGCAGGACACAAATCAAATTACAGAAGCCAAACAACAGCAAAGAAAAAAAAAGAAATACCTTCCAGCTTCATGCCGACGGTGAGGCACTTTTGGAAGCGACAGTACGGGCAGCGCTTTCTCTGGGTCTTGTCAATTTGGCAGCTCTGGTTCTCTATACATGTGTAACGCTTGTTGTTCTGGACAGTGCGCTTGAAGAAGCCCTGTGGAGAGAACCAATTAAGACGTCAACCCGCTTGACCCCTGCAATGCGATGGTAATTGGCCCATTCACACTCCCAGACAGATGGAGAGGGACAGGCTTAATGGATACACACACACTGAAGTTTTTTGAGCGCTACCACTGATGTGACACTACAGAAACAAGAAGACACGGAATATAAAACAGAGTACAAAGATGCATTTCTCACACACAATATACATTTCATAATTCCTAAAGAGTTAATTTAATAATGAAATGAATTGTTAAGTAAACACATTATGTAGTTTACTTAGTAATAAGGTTTTATCAGAGTATCACAACAACACAATGCTATGGTTTTTCTAAAAAAGCAACAAACTACTTTTACTTTTGTTACATTTCTCATTTTAGATGGCATTTTCTTCAAAAAAGGCTTTGAAAACTAATTTGGTTTCTTTTTTCAATATTCTCTCTTTACTGTAAGAATTACAGGGTAAGCATCTTTTTTTTTTAAAAAAAATCCACATAATTATTGAAAAATATGGGCACATGAGTCTGAAAAATCCAATAAATTATATCCATAATTCACAGTTCCGGGATTACAGAGATTCATGCCTGCAACATGGAATTTATTATCAGCAGCAGCAGTGAAAATCAAACGGAGGGAAGATGATATTAACGTATTCTAGATCCATAACCGAGGAGGAGAATCCTTAAACCTTGTCTTTAAAATAAAGTAAAAAAGCCAGCACTGCTGTCAATAACTCACCAAACACAAATTTAATTGAAAATCTACACTGCCCGATCAAACCAATAAGCTAATCACACCCCTCCAAATTAAAACAAATGTTACAAAAAAAGGTGTGTGTGTGTGTGTGTGTGTGTGTGTGGGGGGGGGTTGTTAAATGTTAAAAACATGCTTTATCTAGAAGTTGGTCCCAGTTCATTTCTATTTAGAACAGTATTTGCTATAAATGTTCAAACCAAACACAATTTCTGCTGATTAGCAATATCTCACTTATTTTTCTTTAGTTTCAGATCATGTCAAGACTATTTTATGAACAGGATGATAAAGTGCCTCACAAACTGCCTAAGATCTGAAAGCAGTTTTAAAATCCAGTCATCTGCTGCAACACTGCAAGTTCACACAAATAATGTCCATCTTAAACTCACCAGCAGTGTTTTGGAACAACTTACTCACTAAATGCTGCACTCATTGCTGAATAAATGGGAAATTATTCTTTACTGCTTAGAAATGCTGACTTTAAGACATATTATCGTTTATGTTACCATTTCATCTCCTCTTATCTCTGGCTGCAGTACGCGAGTTTGCTCTTGTGATCTGCCTGAATTTTTTACAAAAAAAGTAAAAAACAGTCACAATTCGAATGATCGGATGTTATTTTTGGTCAATTTTAACAGAAACATATTTTGATATGCCCCCTGATCACTCTGACCTTTGAGCTCCTACTAATAGCTTGGATACTATGAGTGTTTATTTTCTTTTAGATTGAAAATGTGATTTGTGTTGGATTTCTTCATGTGTGGAAGTCTGTGCACAGTCTGGCAGCTGAAGCACTGCTTGAAAAAAGTCGGCTTGTGATAAAGTGTGTCCTAATCCCAGCTGTGTTTTTGCAGGGTTAAAAGTGTGAAAACTGGAATGGGGTTAAGATGAAATGGAAATAAAGCAGGGTGATGAAGGGAAATTTATTAAAAGTTTCTCTACAAACAATAACTTCTAAGAAAAAAAGTCTAGCTACTGCTTAGACATGGGCGGACCCTCCATTACACACTGGACATAGATTGCATTGGCTGACTGGCACATATTTATCGTTTGAATAAACCTGTTATATGTCAGCAGCCTGATGATCATAGAAACTGATGCATTTTAAAGATAATCAATGGCAAGCTTCAGGTAATTATCAATATTATTAAAGTTTTAACAAGGATTTACATTTCATAAAAAAAACTTCTATCTATATCCTGCATGCTTTCTATGATAGACACACACGCAAACACATGCACAACAGCAGTCTTTCAGCACAGCTGGGAAATGTGTAGATTGGCTCTGAAACGTCTGTTCTGAAGCTGAGAAGCAGCAGAGATGCCACTGACGTCTCCCTTCAAGCAAATGTGCAACATCTCAAGGTCAAAATATGGGATAAAATCTATAACATCTGCTTTGAATAATGACCACATAGGCAAGAAATGTGCGCTGCAGCATCAATACTCAGCTGCAATTTTACACTGAATAGTGTTAACACAGAGACATTTGTCTTAGCCTAATTTTGCACTGACAGCTTTACTGGACAAGGAAGAAAAAACCAAATGATGTTGCAAATTAGCTCATTATCAATCTGCTCAGTACAAGAAGCATGAGGTACAAAAAGTTGTTGATGGAGTTCAAATTAAAGTGTTGTGCTTGCTTTGCTGTCATCTCACCATCAACCTGCAACGATGTGAAAGAGCTCCTAACAAATTTGTGTTGAAAATTTCAGACAGCAGAAAACATGCTTGTACAAACACAAAGTGTGTACTTTGCCTCAGAGTGACAACCTCCCCCACCTTCTTTGGCTGGTGGTTACAAAAACTGCAAAACCACCTTGCAGTTTGGACTCTTTTTAAAAAATCATCTCACAGTCTTCATTGATACACAATTTTTTAAATCAAATATCTGATACTTTGTTACACTTGTTGCAGGTCATGTCTGCCTGCTTAAATCTCTTGCATACTAAATGAATAAAATATAGCCTAACCTTGCAGAAAAGGCCGTATTTAAAGATCTGCACAGAAATAACTAGGAACAACAGAGTTCATGTTAACTTAAAAATCATGCATAGTTTTCTAAATGTCTAGTTTTAACCCCACTGACCAGCTTTGGTGCACTACAGACGCTTTCTATGTGAAAAGGCATGAGACTTAGGCTGTCATCTGAGAACCACAAACACATAAAACTCACTTTTCCTTGAATATTTTCTTTTAAAATTATTTTTTGAGAACTAATTGAAAGTGTGCACTGCCTATTTTCTCAATTATGCCGACACCAACCTTGCAACTTTCACAGGTCAAGAGTCCGTAGTGATATCCTGAAACCTTGTCTCCGCACACGGGACACATCTCGTCCAGGTCTTCGTCATAGGAGTAGTCCATCATTTTTAACTGGGGTGCTGCGGAGGACACACACACACACACACACACAAGTAGTGTATTTGAGCGCAGAGCGATCTCTTTCCCATAAGCTCTCATCCATCAAAGCGAAGCGGTGGGGGACTCCGCATCGCAATGATTTTTGAAACTTCTCTTCACTTGCAAAGGTTTCATTTGAGAAGAATGAGTAGTCGATTTTGGAGCGAGTAGAAAGGACTCAACCATTTCTCCCTGTTGCTGCCCTCTCTTCTACACTCGTTGCGGACAAGAGCCAAAAATATAAAAAATGAAAAAAGGCATGAAAGTCAGCCTCATAAATATGCATATGTCTAAGTCGTGAAATCGCTGGGAGAAATGGGGAGATATTAGACTTGTGGATTGGATAAGAAAATGTTACCGCCCACAGACAAATGAAGATAGAGAAAGCTTTATATCTCTGTAGGCGAGCAGAAAACATCCAAAACAATCATATTTTGCCTACTCAAAGAATCCGGCATTATGCCAAGGGCCAATTCATTTTGGTTAGTTTATGTTTAGTGTGTAAGGTGTAAAACATCTTCATTTGTTGTTATTTTAAAAGTTTATTTTGAATATCAAAAGTTGAGTCATTCGCAAGAATAATGCAAACATAGAGCAGTAGTTGGTATTTAAATGACTGTAATATAGCTTATACATCAGTCTCATGATTTGGCTTATAGCTATTTCCATCCACTTTAAGGTTAGGGTTTAAAAAAGATCCGCACCATCCAGGCCTGAAAACACAGCAATGGCTTTGAAATGTAGGAATACTTGAACGTAAGAGCGTGTGTGACAGTGCAAAGTAAACAGTCAAGCTGACATTTACAGCAGTTACAAAAGCATTTATGGTGCGAATCATAAAAAGCAGCCCTGATCAAACAGGAAAACCTCAGTGGATGTGGCTGTAAAAGTGGAAATATTTTCTCAGCCTTCCATGGCCTTTACATCCGAGTTCAAAAACGCAAAGAGTCTCTTTAATTAAATGATTTAACGTTGACTTGTATGCGATTAATAGGCTCTTCTACCAAACGCAACAAGTTCCACCAAGCTCACTATTTAGAATTTAATTCCCATACTTTATAATGCTTTAAAGTGCATTAAAGAAAACGATTCATGGGCTATTTTTTAGTAACTGTTGCTGATTTGAACACATTAAAAATAAATACCTGGTCAATAGGGGTTGTTTTACTGTCTCAGAGTGGAGATGGCCCCGAACTTATCAAATGGAGAAATAATTGATAACCTAATTTATGAGCTTTATGAAATTATTAGGCTACCTGTATTAAAACTGTCTTTCACGACCAATTAATACTTTTTAAATAATACTTTGTATTATCAGCCTTTTGAGTTTACAACATGATGCAGGTTTTTAGACTTAAAAAGCCGTTTTGGTGTAGCCTGAATCATATTTAGATAAACACTTGGCTTCACTGACACTCGCAGGTGTGAATGCAAAGTCTGCTCAGATTACAGAAGAAGCAAAAACACTTTGGTTTGGAGCCCGCTCAGAGTCTCCAAAAGAAAGACATGTCAATGCGGCTCCAGGAGAAAAGAGAAAACATTGTCCGCAACAGATCCACCTTGTTTGTTTTTCCGTTTGTTTTTACTGTCTAAAACAGATATCAGATTCTCTGACAAACTACTTCTTGTCATAAGAAGTTTGTGTTATGAACGTCTCATAAAGCAGGATCGGGCTAATTGATTGCCCGGTTATATTGCAGCTGAACGACATGCTGGGAATAAGAGAGTCAGGAGGGCTTTAAATGTTCACATGCTGCACGTGCAGTCTGCAGGAAGATCAAGAAACAGAAAACAGAAAGCCCATTAATGTAGGCTGGGGGAAATTTTAATAATATAGTTTCCAAACTTACAGGCCTGAGTATCTTAAAGTTTGGACTCATAAAGCACAATTTTAAAATCTATACTTCTGAAGAACTACTCATATTTTGACACAATCAGCATGGAAGCTAAATTAAACATGAACTATGAATTATAAGAATACAATCAGGCTACTTATTTATTTCTTTTTAATCATAGTTTATTTTTGTGATATAATATATTGGTCAACAAAACACACGAAATAAAGTAGCCTATTTGTTATTTTAAAAACCTTAACAATAATATATATTATTATCTTAGACAACGATTATTTACATGCTTAAATAAAATAACATCCCTAAATCAAACTCTACTTTTTGTGCTTATTTTTATTGTTTATTTATTTATTGCTTTTTAAGTTTCTGTTTGTGTGTGTTAAAAAGGAATTCATGGTGCCGCTTTTTTAACTAACAAAATCCTGGTGTAAACATAAAGCTTTCTGCTGAGAATAATTGTATCGTTTATTTTCCGACCATTATTGAAAAAAACCTGTGAAACAGGTTATGTTGAACCTTTTTCTCTCGCTTTTTACGCAACAACACTGCCGCACACTGAATCTGATTACAGGTGGTTAATAATGTTTTTAATCTGGGGTCAAATCTAAAAAGCAATCTCAAAGTTTGACCTACATAAAGCTGTTAAACATATGAAGCAGTTCACATTGTGTTGTTAAATTCATGATTAATATACATTTGAGTAAAAACTAAAGCTAAAAGAATAATAAGTTGCTTGTCCACCTGTCAGAAAGGTAACGGAAAGAGCTCATGTGAAAGTTTCCGCGTCCACGCGCTGGTGAATTCATCCCGCATAGATACGTAAAGTTAACATTTATTCATCCTAATATCCACCCTTAGACATTCTGATGAACAGAAAGCTTACCTTGCATGTTTCTTGGCATGTGCCCCTGTTCCCCATACGATCGAGTGAGTCCCAAGGATTCAGTCTCGACTTTGGGCAGCATGTCAGCACCGCCGGCCTGAGCTGGAGACTGCGCACCGCCGGCCTGAGCTGGAGACTGCGCACCGCCGGCCTGAGCTGGAGACTGCGCACCGCTCGGCGGGACACCTGGATGTGAAAGGCAGGCGTTCGCACAAAGCCACTTTTAAGTGTCCCAAAGGTCTTTTCTCGCTGTCTTTTTTCTCACTTTTTGCCCTTTTCTGTCTTCCGATTATGCATGCTCTGATTATGAAGACTGATTTAGCGATTTACACTTTTATCAAAAACGACCCGGATGCATTGTCGATGTCCCTGTTCGGGATAAACTTTCCCGATACAATGATTGTATTTTGACAAAACAAAAACAAAAAAAGAAGAAGATGAAGAATAGAGAAAAAATTAAAAAAGACGCAAACTAGAAACGAACATTCCTTTGATAGTTGCTTAATAAGAGCAGTTGCGCGGTGATATGGAGACTAAATGAGAATGCGCAACGCCCGGAAAGACGGCGGCAAGTTTCCCTTTATCTTTTCCAAAAGTCTTCACAGCGCGTCACCAATTAGCGTGAGACTGTCAGAGTAACTTTCAACCTTTAGTATACAAGCACGCGCCGCCGGGGCAGCCCTCCCCTGTGCGTAAAGTCGGATTCGATGTGTCGGTCAGAATGTCTGGAGATGTGGAGACCTGTCCTCCTCCTCCTCGCGGCTTTGTTTACTCCACACTCACCAATCCCGGGCACACGCGGTTTTGTGACATCATCGTTCTTCGATCCAATCAGGCGAGGAGACAGGGACACATCGCCTCAAAAGCTTCAGTTCTATCTCTCTAAAATCTCAGCTGTTTAATCCTGTTAATGACGGACTTTAAAAGCAGAGGGAGAACAAGGAAATCAAGAGAGGTGATGCAATGTGAGAGCAGACTCCTTAAGAGCGCAACGAGTAGCCCAGGCTACAAAGGAAAGCCGCAAAGGTATGTGGACTGGAAGACTGGAGCGAAGTGTGGCGCATGCACGCACAAATGTGCGCGTGTCCAGAGCCTTCTGTCAAAATAAGTTTTTATTTATTTAAATTCCATTATAGCATGTCTGCTGCTACTTAATTAACCTTAATGCATAAATTCACAATTTAGTCATCATCTAAAAGTGGTTTTACTGAAATATGGTAAAGTTACATTTTCTTTCTTTCTTTATCTTTCTTTCTTTCTTTCTTTCTTTCTTTCTTTCTTTCTTTCTTTCTTTCTTTCTTTCTTTCTTTCTTTCTTTCTT
>JBAMHV010000015.1:10005282-10018957 GCA_037177535.1 Pseudomugil gertrudae
AAAGGGGGAAAAAGTGTGTTTTGGACAGAAAAAAGGGAAGGAGAACAAAAAAACATTTTGGAAAAGGGAAAGGAAACATCCCATGTGCCCCCCCCCCCCCCCCCCCCCTCCCCCAACAAAACCTTAAAAAAAAAATTACATCCATACTTCTGTAAGGTCAGTACCAAAGGCTGCTGATGTTGTGTTATTGGTGTGCATGATGGAGTTAGTTCAGTCAATCACCCGGTGTAGGGTGGCGGCTGTCTTTGGCTGTCAGGCTGCTCCTCTGTTCCTCTCTGACTGCATTAATAGCAGGGAATCGCCTCCAAAAGCCTGGAAAAGACACACTCCATTAGGTCTCCTGCAGGACTCAAGTATTGCTCACATAAATGACAGCAGAAAAATGTGGATAATAAAAATGATAAACCACCCTATTCAAACATTAAATTTATCAGTGCTTTTATTTATGTATTTATCTGGTTGTGTTGTGTGTAATTTTTGGATGTAAAACTGATCAAATTTTGTCAAAGTGCATGACAACAATTACACATCTCTGGTGACACAATGTAGTTGAAGATAATTGTCTTTTGCACATCCCTTTTTGCATCAGACAATGGTGAGATTTAGCCCATATTTCTGAACAAAGACTTAATATTGTATCAAATTAATCAATTTAACTGGAAGTTAAATGTAAACTTTTAATTATTTTCTAATCCAATCACCATGCCAGAGGAATTCTTTCTGCAGTGTTGTTTTTAACTTGTGTTGTTATTCAGGAACAGGTGCAGAATCTTCTTAATGACCACAGTTGTGTGGGTATTGATTTGTGCTATTTTGCAGTAAGGTAGACGTAGAGTGAGGTTCTTTCTCATAGCATATGAAGCATCAAAATAATTGGCTGTACCCAATTATAAGAGACAAGCCTACTGAAAATGAATCTGCAATCAGAAAGCCTTGAGCCCTGAGTATAAATCACAGATGTTTTGCCCGACAAAATAGAGCATGGCAGAATGACAATCTATAAAACAAATAGGAAGGGAAATTAAATGAGCTTGTATCTAAACACATGATACTTCATATAATATTTTAGCATTATAAAAACAATTGTTATTAGAAAGCAGTTATTCAATAACCAATTAAAATAATCAGTCTAGATCAGGAATCGTATGTTAACCTATTTATCACATTTAATGTAAACAATGTTTTAAGTTTGTATATGAAAAGTTGGGACATGTTCTGATGTTTTGACTAAAGTCATGAGTTTGTTTCTGATATGCCATGTAGCTGCATTTCTGATTTTCCAATTTTGAATGTTTAAAAACTAGTGGAAGTACATATGTTTCATTCTGGTGTTGCTCTATTTGTATGGGGTGCTGATTGGTTCAACACAGTTTACCAATGTAGGCTTGCAGCCTGGCACGATGGCTTTTTTTGTGATAAACTCCATAAATAATTCAAGGAGACACTACACATAAATCAATCCATACATGAAGCACAGGAACATGTAGTGCTTTTGATGATTTTCATGGTTAACATAAGTGTCACAAGAAATGCCATAAACATGCTAGCTTTTATGAACATTGTATAACTAATGACAAAACCAAGAGAGGACTTTGGAAACATTGCAACATAAAGCATGTGATTATGATCATGTAATGTGATTTTTCAAGCAATCAGTTCATAAGCACTGTGCCATGCACTATCCATCAGGTTTAACTGGATTCAAATCATATATCATATCAAATTGTTTCCTGCCTAAAACACAGTTCAGAGGTAAATATCATTTTGAACCTTTTCCAATGATGGACATCCAGAAAATTGGCATAAAGCATCAAAACTCATATAAAAGATCAAGGAAGATGTTTAAACACTTTAGAGGGGGAAGGACACAGTGATAGGTCAAGGTTGAGAGAAAGCACTCAGGGAAAAAAAGCCTTCCAACCATAAAATGTCATTGCTGTCAATCAGTGGGCAAATTTAAACTGGCACTAGATATGGCACAAGGTGGATCTTAATTATGTGGACATTTCATCATAATGTTTCAACCATAAATAACTTTCAAATAAATAAAAACAATACCTGGGAGGGTTGAACTACCTCCATTGGTGAAAGCTCCTGCAAAGTTTTGGTTAGAAATATGAATTGCTTCTCATGCCTGCCTCACACTTTTTTTAATCTCTTCTCTGCTGACTTTCAAAAAAATTTCAAAGTTTAAAAGTAGTAGAAAAAGCTGATGTAAAAAATATTAAAAGGGCAAACATGATAATATTTATTTGAAATCACAAATAACACGCACAAAAAAATGCTGTCAAAGGAAATTATAAAAAAAAAAAGTCCCATTACCACCGCATAATTATAAAGGACTACACATTCCCCAAGACACCTGAATGTGAGAATTTCCACAATCGGATGAATGACCAAAGCAAACTGTTGAGGACAGGTCAGATCTCAACAGAATGTCTGGTTGGCAAAAGAATGTGCCACAGTAATGGTCAACTTAAATTTTTCTGTGCATGCTCATTGTTGTGTATATGTGATACAACTTTATACAATATCACACTTATCACAAACAATCATCAGGCTTTATTTCATACTTTGTTTTTCAATTGTCATACAAAATATTCCATCAGTGTGTCCATCCTTACCTCCTCCATCACCGTGTGGTACGCTGGGGTCACTGCCAGGGACAGATAGAGACTGCAGTGCATTGTGCACACTGCTAGGAAGGTGGTCGGCTGCAGTCTTCCATCTCTCCAGGACCTGTATGTCTCCAGAACTCATGGGCGAGCCGGCCGGATAGCAGCTAACTTTTCTCACCCTGGGCATGGACTATTTGAGACATTTCCCTCTGGCAGAAGGCTACGGTCCATTCAGACCAGAACCTCTTGCCATAAGAACAGTTTCTTTCCCTTGTGCTGTGGAAAGACCACCTAATGGTTGTGTCATCGTATCATTACCTTTAAATGATTAAGTCATTGTTTTGATCACTTTGTGCGGCGATTCATATAGCCCTCAATATGTCTCCTTTCTAAAGCTACTGTATGTATGTAAAAAGATTTTATTTTATAAACCTATTCTCTCTCTCATTGTTTGTGATGTTTCAAATGGAGTTTTTGTGTTTATACATTTCTAGCCCTATAAATCTAATTACCTCTACATGGATTTCAGCTTCTGCTTTGTTGAATTCTTCCAGCCATTAATCACTTACACAAATTTTAAACATTATCGAGAAAGCTGCTTTCTTGGAGGGGAAGACTCAGCTGGCAGTCGTGATTAACTACAGTTTCAAGCTATGAGTTGCAATTAAAAAAAAATTACTTGACAGCTTAAATGCAAATACATATAGGACTGATATCAATACTTGTCATTACAGATAAGTAGGAGGCCTCGTCTATCATTTTCAATGCACTTCAAAAAGAACATTGACATTTCTCCAGCAATATTTTGGCATTATAGCTTTCCTTCTGTGTATTCTATGCAGAACTAATATTCCCACTTTTAAGAGCATCTCTAGCATCTCTAGCATGGAAGCCTTCCCACTGTGCTATGTGTGAATGAGGAACAGCTCATATATGCACCTCTTTCAGCAGCTGTGTATCAGCCACTAGGCATTTGAGTTTACGAGAAATTGACAGTATTTTTTCAATATCTTAAAAATGTTAGTATATATTGTATCCATGTAAGGTAAAAAAAAAACATCATGAGGAATATGAGTGACAATGTACCAACTGCATTCCAAACAAAACTACTTCTTCTTATATCTGTGCTCATAAATACAAGAGGACATTCATTTCAAATTCTTTCTTATTTATATATTTAGTTATTTTTATGGTTTTTTATTTTATTTATTCATTCATTTTCTATATCGCTCAATCACAGGGATGCTTGAGCCTTTCCCTGTGATTAGCAGGCGAAGGCAGGCTACACTGCCCTACAGAACATGTATAACACATAAATAACTATTAAGATTGCCAATGTGTGACTCTCAGTCAAAAATATAGAATTTTCCTCCAACACATCTCAGATAAATGACAAACTCTGAGTTGGTGCACCAGGGAGGCAGAGGATACAACAGCTTATGCTTGGGTGCGCATATAGGCCATGCGCCATGGATGCACCACACACCCTGAGGTAAGTAGAGTGGTTGTGTTTCTGTTTTTTTCTTTTACACTTTTACATTTATATTTATATATATATGTGTGTGTGAAGCTTCAATGAATTAGTATGTAAAGCGTAAAGGGCAAATTAGTAAGACTAAATATGCATGTTTTCTGACAACATTAATTTAGCATATTTAAAGTGTGGCTTACCTTTAAATATATTTGTCACATTATTCAAAAATATATTTTAATTTATTTTTTATTATCAAATTCTTGCATGAAGGTAATAATAGCGAGAATATCTAATTAATAATAATAATTAAATTAAGAATTTAATACATGAGCTATTACAATTTTTTTATTAATTTTGCAGCATTCTATATATACGGTACTTCTGAACACAAAATTTGAACCTAATTAAGATCTTAATCTTCAGTGTGTCAATATAATGATAAAAAGAATTTGGCTTTTTGTAAATTATTTTTTCACCATCATCACCTCTAGTTTAGATGTTTATAAAAACAATGAAGAAACTTTGTGACCTTAAAGTATAAATTGTCTTATGATGTGTAAACCATTTGTCAAATGTTTATTTAAACATAAACTTTAAGTCCATAAAACTTTATGAAAATTTTCACTTTTAAATAAGCATTATGACACTTTGGCAGCTTTTTCATTCATGTGCCTCCAATCCACATCTGATTCTGCTTCTATAGGGCACTGTAGCTTCACTGTGAACTCTCTCCTCACAGTAAATGTCATTCCAATCTTGATTCTTGTCTCATCTCTCACTTTTTGTCTGCATTTATTTTCTCTCTCCTAATAATGTCCTACAGTTTTCTGCTAAATCAGCCACTGTGCATGTGCAAAACAGCCAATGTGTTATCATCATCTGATGTGTGCAAAGCGGACCTTGGCTGTAATGTCCTGGAAGCAAAATTGTCAAATACGGTTTCCTAGGAATGTTGCTGGGCAGTTACAGCTCAAAAAATATAAATGTTACTAGCACAGGAACACCTTCAGGAATAAGTCATGAACACAGCGTTTTAAGGTTGGAAAGTGACTTAGTGTGACTTTAAAGCTTTTCATTAAGGTGAGCCAATTACTTCACAGTGTCTGTTCCACTGTCAACAACATATACCTGAGTCCACAATCTATGTGGGGCTAAATGTGAATCGGACAGATGACCATTTAGTTTAAAAGGAATGAAAAAAATTCTCAGGACCTATATAAGACATGCCGCTTGTAATGCCATTTTATGCTTCATTAAGATGGATAAACAAATTAGTAAACAAGCTAACGTCTGGCTTAAGTAGTCAAATAATTGCAATGTTAGAATTTTTTTTATATGAGGATCTCACGAGACCAGCCACAGAGCATTTAACTATTACACATAATACATGCTCATATAAACTGCATGAATAAGTGACCAAAGTTATTTTTCAGCTCAGAGTGAAATATATTTAAAAGAGATTTGGTTTATGTTCCTTGGGACTCTGACCCATCAAATCTTCTGATGGAAACGGGCAAGCCAATTCTTACTTCTTGTTAGAAATCCTTTGTGAGATTAGATGAAAAATTTGAATATGAATAAGGATATCTGGGCTAATTATAACCCCTCATCCAGCTGTCTCTTTGTAAGAAGAACTATGCAGTGGGGGAAAAAAAGAAAAATGATGGTATGATGGAAGGAGGAGGACAAGGAAGAGGATGAAAAGAAGAAAGAGGTAAGAGGAAGAAAGGAGCAATGAGGGAGGAGTCAAAAGATCAATCCCTAGTTTGGGATTATATTTATATGTGCATAGATAACATCCTCCACCCCACCTACCCCCATAAAGACATGCTCTCTTGCAAGGCGGCACTGAACGATTCTGTAACACATCAATATACAATTACACACAAAAGCACCTTCAAATGTATCCTGCATCCCCCACTAGATAATGCTCCTGGCCAAGTTTACACCTAGCTCTACTGTTATGGTCTCCAAATGCGATTAGCGCTTATCTGACGGAAGACCAAGCTACCTTCATCATCGAGTTCATCATAATCGTATCCATATTCATGTTTATCAAAACCCTATTGGGGTAAAACTAACAGGATTCAAGCACCTGAGAACACTGCAATCTTTGCGGAGGAGGAAGGATTGCAGTGTTTTCTATTGAGGTCAGCGCTCCATATGAGACGTCTGAAGAATTTTCTGCTATAAAGACATGTTTCACTGTTACAAAGTGGCATTTTTCTTAAACTTTCTCCTGATTTCTAAAAAGATTGAATTAACATTTAGTACAATGATGAGAAATTCATTTGCTTTAGCTTTGCGGCTGCGGACACACACAGTCTTTCATAGCTAAATGAACTCCACCTGAACTGTAAAAGTCTTATTATCTCTAAGATAATATTTTAACACTCAATCATGTCACATACTCAATCAACAATATTCATTATTTGCTTTATTTAATATATTGTCTCAAACATGTTTTCAATAAACCACTTTAAAGGTTGCACAGATTTTTTTCATTCTGTTTTTGTTCATATTTCATCCTAGAAAGTTTTTGAGTTTGTAAAGGAACAGGCCAAAATGTTTTATGATACATTTGTCTTGATGAAAAAAATGCCCATTTAAAGGGAAACTAAAATGGGACACACAGAACCCAAGAAGACAAACAGTACCTACACTGCAAGACAACAAAGCCCAGAAATATGATATGTATATAACAGCTACTTATTACATGTTACAAAGGCTCAACCCTGTTTAAGACTGATTCCTCTAAAAATATTTAAAGTCAGGCAAGTAGAGGGAAGCTTATGTTTTTCAAAAAGGATCTGTAGAAACTAGATTTAATAGCATTAAGGTTCAGACTGATGTATAGTATGATTGATGGTAAAGCATAAATATGAGAAAAGATATTAATAGACAATAAATGAGTGTGCTGTGCATTTCACTGTCATCATTTATTCAACAAAACCTAATACAAAAGTGTTGTGAGAAAACCTATGTACAACTGTCAATCTGGTGTATATTTGTTCTTTTGCTTTATATTTGTCCTGTTCCATTACCAATTATTTTTTTATATAAAATAAACAGAAATTGTGGAAAAGATAGTCTTACTTTTGTCCCTCAAAAATGTCTTTAGTATACAACTCAATGTACCACATTCAAGACAATCTGTTTGCTAATCTGTTTATCCATTCAATCTTATTTATACCTAAGAAATTATCTTCCAAACCTCTCCATTAGCCTGATGGTGTGTTTATTTACCATGATATTGCTTATATATTCTTCTTTAATTGTTGAATGTCAATTTATCTAATATTTGGAGGATGGAACCGCCACTCTGCCTTGCACAAATAAATACCTCAAATATGTCAGTAAAAGGTTGGGACTTGTGGGCCGTGTGCAAGCAAACAACGAAGTGGTGAACTCCATTAGAAGAAAGTGAAGCTCATGCAGAAGTCCCAAAAATTGCAGTTCACCTCTCATCTGCTAGGAGCTTCAAAACAGAGCACCTCCCTCATTCATCCAGTGTGCTCCAGTTTGCGCTTAGTTCAAGGCAGCTTAAAATTTAACATTGTATCTAGTCAAACATTTTTTTAGGAAATTTATTAAAGAAATTGATGTTAACTGTACTTCTATTGTGTGTACAGCAGAAAAACTTAATGACAATCTATAAGGAGGTTTTTTTATTGTCTTTTGAGCATGTAATTTTTTGTTTTTTAAATAAAAAACTTAAAAAGCCTATATGATCAATCTTTTGATAATTTACTATGACCCCCTCCTTTTATCTATTTCTGTTATTTTTTTTTGTCATGTTTTAAGTTCACTTTTATTGTATATATATAGATACATGTGGTCAATCACTCATTGAGCTCAAATCACATATAATCAGGTTTGTGTGCAAACAGATAACTAATTGCTCTTGAACTTGGACTCCATCATGCATTCCCTTGTTTTTTTTTTCTTATTTAGAACTAATTAAAGATTAAAAAAAAAAGATTTTTATGATTACCAAAATCTATGTGAAACATTTTATAAGAAAGTAAGTGTCCAGGTCATAAAGCTTTAAAAACAAGTCAAAATAACCACCCCTCTACCAGCACACATTGGACTTGTATTAAGTTTTGATAGATGTGTTACTATGCATTTTGACTCAATAGTTTCTTAATATAAGAGGTAACAATGTGTTTGTTTTAAAAAGAAATTATTTCTCTGCACTAAATTGAGCTTTAACATTGTTGATAAGCAATCTGTTTGTCCACACCTGGAAACTTTGGCATCTGTCTTAAATATTTTCCGCTTGTGAGGAAATTTCTCAGTGTAGACTAATAACCTTCAGAGCATGTGGAAAAGGGAATCATTTCCAGATTGTTATGCAGCAACAGTTTTTTCTCCAAGATCACTGCTGATGTTTTTACACCTCTATCTTTGAACACTGCCTGAAAACCTGAGCCTGAAAACTCAGGCTCAGATGTACAAATAGCTCAAATATTTGCTTTTAAATGGATCACATGTGCTAGTGATCAAATTCCTGTGCATATGATTACAGGCACTGTAATGTAATCCTTTAAATCCATTGAAAAGCATTGAGGGTCTGCTTTGTTTTCCCAAGAAATTTGATTGGTATTTAAATAAATGAAATAGATACAGATTATGTCATCTGTTGTTGCTTATCTAAAGTTTTATTGAATTTATTCTAAGATTTTGTGAGAATCAGATGACTTTCCTTCCTATACTGGGTGAGAACTCTCCAGTGTCAAACTATGGCAACTGAAACCAAACTAAAGCAATCAGAAAGGGAAAAAAAGAACAAATCACTTATCTTTTATGTTTTCAGATGTAAAAACATAACATAAACAGAAAGAATACAGATGTAATTCTTATATTCAACAGATATTAAGTGGGTATATCAAATGCAATTATCTTTTTTTCATATTAAAATCATTAAAGATGCCCAAAAATTTTAAAGGGGTCTTATTAATAGAAATGTATGTTGTTTTTATGAAAATGACAAAAAAAACAGCATGCCCGAGACACAGTAGTTATAAACGCACAGACAAATCAGCCAGAAGATTTGTTAGTTCCTTTTATTAAGAAAAATCTTGCAGTAAAGATGAAGTTCTTTCTTATTTTGAAAAGTCTTTGTGTTTGTTTCCTCCTGCATGATGGTGGTGGCCTGAGAGTGAAGCCTGCACCCGTGCTTTGCTCATAGTGGAGCTCTGCAGCCTGACTGTGTTGACCCTGCTGACTAATTATAATTCATTACAAACATTAAATATGTGCTTAGAACAAAATAAAAAGCGGTCTGTCAAAGAATTTCCATCAATGAAAGGTGTTTAAGGGTGAAGCACTTAAGTGATTTTGAAAGACTGATCATTGCTCATATCTTTTGTGGACTACTGTAAGGGCGTATTTACTGTTCTAAAGTATTTAAAATAAAACTGCAGTTGATTCAGAGCTCTGCTGCTTGAGCCCTTGCTAATTACAGTAAAGTAAGTTACACTAACTTTATGTCTATAAAAGTTTTTTTATGAGTTTGTTTTTTAATTCTGCTAATAGATTCAAATTTTTTTTATGATTTACATCCAAAACACATGTTAGATGTAATGGTCTAATGAACTTCCAGTTGTATGAAGTGACCTGTAACATGTGTGCTTTCTCTCCTCAGAGTTAAAACAAAACACAAAAAGCTGCTTTCCGTTTAAAGGCATCATTTAAGTGAAGCAAAGTCCCAAAGAGCTGAGGGTTTGCTGCCATCTCTGTTCTTTCAACTCAGTTCTTATGACTTTCCTGTTCACTGCTGCATTTGATTGAATGAATTAAATTGAAATACTTTATGCACTGACTATTTCTTATTTTCATTCTGCATTTTATTCAATGCCATTTTATGTAAAACACAGCAAATCCACTTGTTAAATTGTGCTTTTTAAATAATTTATCTTACCCTTATTAAGAGCAGTGTTTCTGGAGCATAAACATGTATATATGTACAAACATTTTGCACTAAATTGCATTTGATGTTTGTTTTTTTTATCTTTCTTTGTCTTTCATTGTATCTCATATTCTCAGCATTACTTTACCCTCCTTTGTCATGGCTACAGCACTTTTAAGCTACTGTAACGAATATTCCCCATCACCAACCACACAGGCCTACCTTCAAAACCACGGTCTCAACGGTTTTTTACCGCTTCCAGTCTTCTCTTTACTGTGTGTGTGTGTGTTGTATGCAATGCACAGCTGCTGAAAAAGCATGTGAAACCCTGATAGCATCATCGCACAGGAAAGAAGCAAGAGAGCTAGAGACACTAGTTTGTGCAGCTAAATTTGGAGGAAAGGGGAGAAGTGGGGTTGAGTGCTACATGTAATCTGTCTCTTTGTGGATGAAACAGATGTTCAGCAAGCATGGGAACTCATCAAACTTCTTCACTGTGGCTTCTTTGTGGAGGGCAGAATAGCAATATGTCTTTTTCCATAGTTTGTTATCACTACTAATTAGCTAAAAATGGGTGTAAGCAATATTCACACAAAAGGTTAAGGCAGTGATGAAAAGGAGGGCGAAGAGAGGCATACAGAATTATACCCATCCCAAGCATTTTCACACATTTTTTGGAGGATACTGTAGTCTTGTGGAAACTTTTTGCCTGATCCTTTTCTGATTATTGAAAAAAGGGGATGTTATATTAAGATGTAGCAATCACAGATATTCAGTGTTTAAAAACGCAAGTGCTACAGTATCATTTTTTTTGTCTCTGTATTAGCTGAAATACTATTCAATCATTAAAAATATCAGTCACACAGAAGAAACACACATGTGACTGTACTGTTCTAAAGAAAATGCAGGACCATTAAAAAATCTCCAGTTTCATATACTCAGTGTATTGTACTGATATTGCTTCTGTAAACTTTGTAAACTTTATTAAAAGAAAAAAGTGTTGTTAAATAAATAGTGGTAGCCATGCAGACAAGGCGAGTGCCATGTCAAGACAAATTGGCATGAAATAAAATTATTCGATTTGATTCTTTCTTTATAGTCAAGAATCATATTCCTACAATGATTTCTGACAAGTCAGTTTGTTTTTAGGTCTAAACGTAGGCAAATGTAGTCATTGTAATGCCTAAACCTAACCAAGTGGTTTATGGATCTAAACCCAAACAAAGAGAAAGTCAAAACAAACATGACCCGTGATAGAAAATAAAGATAATCTCTACAATTATCTTTTTAAAAAAGGAGGGTGCATTTATGTCAGAATAGGCCACTTAACTCGGTCCAATAGGGGACTCTGTTTAATTGGGGGTGGGGTCCTTATTTTGGACCGAGATTGCAGTCATATTGCAGTTCCCAAACAAATCCTTTAAAAAAAATTGTTTAATTCTCAATCAGAAGCAAGAAAGTATGGACCTGCATCTATAGTAGTGGTCTGTAGTGGATTCCTGTATTTGGTTCACTTATAACAGACTGTCTGTTATAAGTCTGTTTTGGTCTTTACAGCCCTGGAACCTATATATAGGTTACCTGTGGGCTGTCTCTTTCTCTCTGGCTCATGTCCTCGTTTGCACACTGGCTCCATTCAGATGGAGCGCACACGCTGCCCTGCACGCTCCAGACCTCCCACCGCTCACATTGTAGGCTGCTTCCAAAGCATGCTGCAGACCGCAGCGTTTGGTGGATAGTTGGCTTTTTGTTTCGCCTGGTGGGACCGGAAGTCCTGTTTTCGTTGCGTTTCTTTCAGGTTAGTTTGCGATTTGTTTTGCGTTCGGGTAGGGAGGTAGAGGTAGAGGTGACAGCTTCGACGCTCTTGTATAGGGTTGGCCTGTCATCTCGCCTTTTGTTTGTTCAGTTTGGTCGACTCACCAGGTCTTGCTTTTGTTTGGTACTTTTGGGCACGTGAGGGGTTTATTACAGAGGACAAGTTTAATAAAATAACTATATAAACTCTAAATGCTTTGTCTCCTGTGTCTTTTTTTAAATACGTTTCTCCCTTGGGCGTAACACAGACCAAGACCTGCATTTGTTGGTGGACCAAGTCCACTTTTTTGATCTGAATCGTATTCACACAGAGGATGGGCACTTCCAATAAAGAACCATACTCACATTTATGCAAATTCTTGAAACTAGAAAAAAAGGAGTACCTGAAAAGAACAAATATCAGCACTGGAAAAATATTGCAATAGCTGTAGTGTGATTGTGGTATTGTTCTGTGTGTGAGGTGTTATGTTCACGCGAGATTTGAAAGGAGGGTGAACTCTAAGAGAGGGACTAAGTTGTTGTGTTGTGTTAAATATCTTGTCAACAGAGTTCAGCGTGAGCTGTGGCCAAACAGCAGCTCTTGTTCAAAAAGCCTGTTAATAAAGAAGTCAAAGAGATATGAGTCGGCTGGCTACTTATCTGTAAGTACAGGGCATTACATTGGTGTCAGAAAACCGCCGTGAAAACCACTCTGTCGGAGGGAGGCCAGGAAGATGTTTCCCTACTCAAACACCAGACTGCAGGTGAAGAAAGAAAGCTGACAAGTGCTTGATAGACATGACAGTGTGCAGTGAAAGTGAAATGTTCTCGCAAAACGCTATGTCACGGCACCCAGACATCTCGTATGACCGCCAATGGAATGCAGGTCATGATGAATACAGCGCGGCCCGAGATGTACACAAAGATTGCAGCTCCCAACACCTTGACATGACCGGAAAAACAACGCCAAAGTTTTCGGGGAAGGGTAGCTGGGAGGCCTGCAAGGCGCAGTTTGAACTATTAGCGGCAGCAGCAAGCTGGTCAGACCTGAATAAAGCTGTGCAGTTGGCTATGCGGCTTGCCTTCTGCTTTTGAGCCCAAAGGAGAGCACTACGCTCTGCAAAGACACTTTGGGGTTTTTAACCTAAAAGACTCTTTACAGTGTGAGTTTAAGTCCCGTGTCAGGCAGCCGGGTGACTCCCTCCGGTCCCTTGCACATGAGATTGAGAGCCTGGGCAGGCGGGCATACACTAGCTTGCCTAGTGCTGTCCAGAGTGAGCTAGTTTGTGATCAGTTTATCCTTGCCTTGACTTGCCTTGCACACCCTGTAACACTCGCTGAAGCACTCGACCCGGCCTTGGAGAGAGAGGCTGCCTTCTGTGCCACTAAGCAGTCAACATCAACATCTGTGAAGGCAGCTGCTACCAGGGAGATGCGAGAGCAGAGACCAACGTGGGCGGAGGAGTTGATACATGCTGTAAAGAACCTGTCTGTGGGATCCAAAGAGGGCAACACAAGGCATGCACTCCCTCCTCCTTCCTGCTGGGGGTGTGGCCAGCCGGGTCACACACTTGGCCTCGTCCAGAGGCTAAAGGTCAGCAGTGAAACGAGAAAGGGTCCGTGTAGCCCGGATGACACGGGCCCCGTCAGCCACTCACCAGGAACAGCAATTTCTACCAGAAGAGGAGTTAATCAAAAATACGCTCCATGCTGACCCTCAACATGGTCTCAACACCCTCAACATGGTCTGTTCACTCTCTTCCCTTCAAGCCGGAGGTACAGGAGTGTGAAATGCAGAACTAGCAGACTCAGAAACTCTTTCTTTCCCTCAGCCATCAGACTCCTTAACAGTTAACAGCAGACTGGAGTCTGTAA
>JBAMHV010000015.1:10020897-10032739 GCA_037177535.1 Pseudomugil gertrudae
CAAAGTACGCACTGTTAAAAACCTTCTCTGCCTCCGTGTCTTCTCTTTCTAGGTAGTGGGGTGTTTACCCCCAACAGGATATTACAAAGGTGTGTGTTCAATCACAATCATGAAATTTCAGACAACTATTAATTATGCAATACAAGGAGCTGGTCATTTCACCCCTCAGCTAATAAGGTAACCTTTTTTATGGCACAGTAGAAAAGTATATATGTATTTGGTTTCTTGAAGAATGTTTCTTACAGCATGATAGTATATTGAGCTAAATGGTACAAAAAAATAACACCTGAGATTAATAAGAGATGTTCAGACAGCTGCAAGTGGATCACTCAGTGCTCTTTGTGCAAGGCTGGCCTTTATATTTCAAGTAACAACTTTCTAGCAACTTTTTATTTTGTCATTTATTTTTCTAAGCTCATTAACAACAAAAAATGAATAGTGATTAGTGCAATATGTTCAACGTGAATTAGAAAGATATCCAGCAACATAAATGTTGCAAAACTTTACTGCTGTATAGGAGAACACCTGTCGTTTTGGTGGTTTTATTTCTTGAACTGGAACCAACTATTTTTGTTTCTTTGACTTTGAAGTTTTCCACTCTTTGAAAACCCCACTGTGAGAGCTCCGTAAGATTGTTCAAAGATACATGGTTGTAGAGGGAAGGTTGTTGAAAATGTTGCATTTGTTTGTTGCTGCTGCAGATCCCCTACTAATGACACTGATGAAGAATTACTCTGATTGTGCACAAAAGGAAAGTAAATGTTACTAAAGCAAACTTTTGCATCACAGTATTCAATGTACCTGGAAAACGTTATGATTTTTAAGATTCAAAACATTTCCCATCGCTTATGTCAAAGAAAGCAAACAAAACAGCTAAAGTAAATGAACGTTTTCAAGTGACCAATAATATTATTCTAATATTATTCTATTAAAGAAAAAAAAAACACAGTTTATATGCAGTTCTGGGCAGTGGAATTAATGAAAGCTTAAGCCATGATACAGTTAAAGAAACTAATTTTACTTCTATGAAAGGCAGAGAAGTGTGTTACTAAAGTATTCTTGAGCAAAGAAATAATGCACTACCTGTCATTAAGTGACTTAAAAGTGTTTTGCATCTATGACATATGAATATATGGTCTCTGGGGGACCTTGAAAGCACTGAACTAGAATCCATGTTTTGCTACGATTTTTAGGATCACAAATTATACAGTCTTTTTGTAATCTCATTGTTTCCTACGATGAACAAATCTACCTACAAATCTACATGGTTGAATTCATGGCAATACAGTTTGAACAAAAATCTTTTGAATTTCTTAAATAAATTTCTAATGTATTTGAACATAATACATGTTCAATGTTTTTCTATAAGTTACATTAGACCTATGATTGGTATTTATTGTATTTGCTGGTCTTGTGAAGTGAAGTAGCTCAGCTGAGATGAAGGTTGGCAGAAAGCAGCAGATTTTTTATTTCTGTGTTCAGCATTCCTTCTTTTCTCAAATCCTTTGAGTGTTGCTTCTTAGACAAGCTTCTAAATTTAGCATGGAAAAAGCCATGATTTTAATAATTTATTCCCAAACTAGTGTGTAAAGATCAACTCTCACATCCTTCAAGGGTTTTGTACGTGAAATGTGACCACAGATCTCCTCATTTGTCACATTGTGTCTCTGAGAACTTCTTCGATTCTATTTGCGTCCCTGTCTATTTACTTAAATTCGTTTCAAATGAATTGGCCAGGGCCCCTCCCAAAACCTACCCACATTTTCAAGCCTGCAGCATTCTCAACACACGCAGTTTCACACACACTCTTACACACGTCCCTGAAAAACACAGGGCCCTGCCCTTGTCTGCTAGCTGCCTCACACACAGTAGATCCATTCTTCCACACCAAACATTGAGTAGGTTTGTGTGTCTCTGTGAGCATTTAAATGTGTGTTGGGTCCATTAATGCAGATAGTGCAAAGCCACTGTGTAAGTAAGCAAGCATGAACGCTTTGGATTAAAGGCTGTGTGTTGATACAGTTATTATACTGTTACCATTTATAGACAATGCACAAACTATGGCTGGGTTTCATGCAAGTCAAAGGCTAAAGCTTATATAAATGTTCACATGTGACAGATGCAGATACAGCCTGTCAGGATATGTGCTAGGGAATTCAGGCAGATGACCCTTTAACACCATCTATTACCCCCCACACCCAGTGCAACTCACCATCACACTACAGTATTTCCCCTCTCCATCCCTTCCACCCCATCTCGTCATTGTCAGGTCAGTACACAATGTTCCAACCAAGTCTGACCTTTCCTTGCATAACATGTCAGAATGTCAGAATATATATATTTCACTTTGTAAAAAAAAAAAAAGAAAAAAAAGAAAAACCTTGTTTGTGAAAGTGTGAAATAATGTACTTTTTGGTGGTCTTTGTCAGGACCGGGAACCGGACACACACGCTGGACAGGTAAGTCCCAAAAATTATTCTTTTATTTCCCGACAGACAATGGGGAAAGGACCATACATGCTGCAGGATACAAAACGATCTGGCAGGGAAAGCAGGGAGCCAGCAAACTTAAATACACAGGGAAGGTGAGTCACAGGTGAAACACATGAGGGTAATCGGGAGGCTGGTAGGAGGAGAAGACACACGAGGGAGGGGCAAGCGAGGCACCTGGAAAACAGGAGAGTTAGAACAGAAACCAGAACAACCAAAAGACTTAACATAACAAAAACAAGGAAAAACCCAAGACCAGGGAAAAAACCTGACAGTCTTCTAGCTTTCTTTGATACACTGAGTTCATCCAATTCTGTGTGATATAGTACCACAATGCCCTTGGTTGGGTGCTTGTTTCCCTTATGGGCTTTGTTTTATTAGATTTAAACAAAACAAAATAAACTGCATTCTCAAATAAATTTATTTTGAGTTCTTCTGTCCATAAAACACAAATGTTAACACTGTTGTCTTTTTAATTCCTTGCAATCAATAAAAAACAACTTGGTCTGAAGCCCATGGGGGTCAACCTGGTTTAATGTGCGGGGCATGTTACACTCCATATCTCTGCAAGGTAGTCTGAAATCTTTAAAATGTTGTCCTTGCCGGGTTTTGTTTGTTTATTTTTTGTTTTGTTTTTGTTTTTTTGTCATTTTTTCTCCTTTTACCATTTTCCAACATTCACGAGCATTTATCAGTGCAGTTTGTTTTTAGCACTATGAGTTACCTGGCAGCAAGTTGTCAAAGGGACCTCAAGGCTATTAACAATTGCTTTGAGAAATTTTAAAAAATAACTTTTTAATTTTCTGACTTCCTATTGGACTGGTCCTGTTGGTCCTGTTTGTAATGGACATTTTTTGGAGCTGTTACTATCCAGCAACATTCCAAGTCTGAGAAACCAGACTTCTCCACCTTTGCTTCTGGGACATCAAATGACATCTCTGCTGAGTTTCACTTGATGCACACACTCGCAAGTGGATTTCAATACACTGGCTGTTTAAAATGTGCACAGCGGCTGATTCTTGCATGATTCTGCAAAGGAATGCAAAAAATCAGCCAATCCCAGCTGACATCAGGTGAGAGGCGGGGCACACGCTGGACCAGTCGCCAGTCCATCACAGGGCCAACACACGCAATCATGCACACACACACTCACTCCTATGGGCAACTCAGAGTCTCTAATTAGATTATCCACAAGGTGCATGTCTTTGGACTGTGGGAGGAAGCTGGAGTATCCGGAGAGAACCCACGCTAACACGGGGACATGTTAGCGTGGAAACTCCACACAGGTTACTGATTGGACTTCCTCACTCAAGGCTTGAATCAGCAACCTTCTTGCTGTGAGGCCACAGTGCTAACCAACTGTGCCACCGTGCAGACCAATGTAGAGAAGTCAAACCAACAACTATATAAAATCTGCAGTAACAAATTACATCAGCAAATGATTTGGGTGGTTACATAATCAGTTTTTTTATTACTGATTTGCCCAAAACAATTAAAATGATTGTAAAAAAAAAAAAAGTTTTGAAAAGTGTTGCAGCACATTAGAGTCATATCTGCAGCTAGAGACAGTGGACAGAATAAAGATGGAAAGCACCGGGTCTTTTTGGGAAGTAGCATCTCATTAGAAATTTTGTCAACGATCAGAGGATCTGATTCTAATAGAAGACTGCAGACTTTAACATTTTTTGGATAATACAAGATCAGTGTTAATATGTCCTTACCTGTCTGTCACATTTGTCTTCTCGAACATTTTAAACTAATCAAGTTACATGGTCCAGAAGTTTACTAATTGAGTAATTATGGTTTCAACTACATAAAGAATGCAAGTGCAAAAAGAATGACACTTGCTAAACTGTTCTACCATTAAGTTTTGTGCAAACCATTGGTAAGAATGTGCTCAAACATATGCATTTTCCAATGCACAAGTACAAGTTTATCAATTTTTGCTGTTGTGTTGGGCACTCGATGCATTTCATTATACAACTGGCCATTTAGCAGGAAAAAAGCATGTAAATGAGAGAGAGACATATGTGAATTAGTGCGTCTTTTGGGAATTATGGTATATTGATAACTCTATTTTACCTTTGATTTTAAAAAAATCAATGTTTAATTTGGCATCAGTCTCATGTCCTACCTGCACTGTGAGCTTTAGCCACAACAACGCAAGTTTCCAATACAAATTGTATCTGGCAGTTCACCATTTACTCTGTAAACTATTATTTACAATATGTACAATGTACAATAATTAAATGTTTCCCTTTAATTCCCAAATTATTTCACTAACTTTGATCATAATCACATCACATCAGTATCACAATGGCAAAAACTTTGAAGAAGGTTATAGAAAAACTAAAAAAAAAAAAGATACCATGGATGTGGCCTACATGCTTAAACCCTAAACCTGAAAGCTACCTTGGCTTTCTTCTTATTCTACCACTTGGGCACTAAATCACAGAGACAGGAACATAACAGCAGCTTACCTTGGTGTCAGCCCAAGGCATCAAGCGCTTTCTCCCTCCCTACATCTTCACTTTGTAGCCCCTGCCAAACACTGTCACCCCAAATCTCCTAGCCTTTCTCCTTATGGCTGCAGCACTCACAAGGCAACCGCAGTGGCATGGCGGCACAGCACCATCTGCTTCACCAGGACACATGGTGAAGGGAAAGGATAGGCTTTTTCCAGTCATTCTATCTTCTCAGCTTTCTTTATCCAAATCCTTCACCCTGTGAGCTGTATCTTATACCCCCTCCATGTCCCACCCACCATGAAAAAAAACATGACAATTTTCAGGGAATGAAAAGTCCCCCCTGTTTTTATGAACTCCTGTTGTAGCCATAGCAACCACAGGCGACTTGTATCTTCAGGAGGGGAACAGGGTGGGGTGAAAGCGGTTTTGGGCTGTAAGGGTGGCAATGTGATCAGTGTGTGTGTGTGTGTGTGTGTGTGTGTGTGTGTGTGTACTATATATATATATATATATAGGGGCAACTTAAATTTCTAAGACATACCTTGTAAAATAAATGAATAAGTAACAAATAAATAAACAAATAAATGTGGCTGTTGTTTGACTGGTAGTATATATATATATATTTATTTGTTACTTATTCATTTATTTTACAAGGTATGTCTTAGAAATTTAAGTTGCTAATAAGTTTTCCAGCGTTTTACATTAACCATATGCTAGCACTTTTGTGTCACACTCTACATGGTAATCCAGGGAACGCAGTGTGTGATCTGTTTACTGTCTTACCGCAGCTCACTCCAGGATGTATATAGCTAGCTTTCAGCTTCTTATCATTTTCTCACAGTCTTCCCTGTACAGCACAAACTCAACTACTAGGAGATGCATTTATTGTGAAAAAATGAGTGAGACAGAAAGAGAAAGAAAGATTGGGAATGAAGGAGAAGGGGATAGAAAATGTCCTGACATCCCAGACTCCACTTCACAGTCAGTGAAGGAAGAAAGTGAGCAAGTCACTAAGCCTTTCCTCCCCTCAGCCGCCTGCAAGGTGAAGATATTGCAGTTCACATTTGGACAGATGCAAGAATCTCTGAATTGTGTGTGTGTGTAGGCAAAATTAAGGCCGTCAGCTGTCACTGAGATTTCCAAATGCATTAAATAACTATTAGTATAAAACTTTGCTAAAATGTTTTCTAATCACAGAGCTTAGACATAAAATTCCAAACAAAGATAATTTTAGTTCAGACTTCCAAATATGTTCTTTGTTGTAAACATGGTGAGAAATTTCCATTTCTGAGCTGTTTGGGTTTCTGAGCTACATTCAGGGGAGTGGGAATCTTACAGGGAACAATGGATGGCTGCTGAGGTTTATGTATCCCAAATGGTCAATTTTGAGAGCCTGTGAATGGGCTTTGCTATGGTCAAATTTCTAAATGCACAGCAGGATTATTTCTGAGAGTGAGCTGTGAAAGGCTTTATGATTGAACTGCAAGGGGGAGCAAAACAAACACACTGCATAAGACAGTTGCCCTATTGGGTGTAATACTGTATACTGTGTGGGACAGTAATAGCATAATCAAACATGACATGATCTTATTGCCCACCTAATGTCAACTGCAGATGGCAAATGTTTAGGATCAGAGAAAGCAAGCAAAAGAGAGCCAATGATCACAGTTTGCACAAGGCTAAAAAAAAGCTTGTAAAATAAATAGTCAAAAATAAAAACAGCTGCAGTCAGCGCACAAACCTGCACAAAATGGGTAACTAGAAGGAAATCTGAGTGACTTGTCTTAACCCTAGTCTCATGTCTTATGCACTTTCATGTTGCATTATAGTTAATTATAGATCATACCGGGGCAGCCCTTAACAGGGTCTGCATGCCTCACAGGTACAAACAGTTGAATAATTCAGCAGCCAGCATGTAAGATAGGATATGGTGTGAATGTAGCAGGAGACTAAGCTTACTGTTATTCAACTCTGAGTTTCATCCTGCTGCGGGACAAAATGGAGATTCAGTATGGTTAAATGGTAGCTTTTTTAACTTGTCCCAGGCCTGATCCACCAAGGACATCTTTCAGGTATCCAGATAAAAATATCAACGTATATCAGAGTATATTAGACTGTCAGCTAGATATAGAATTAATGACAAATCATATTAAATAAATGATAGCACAGACAGTCAGGTGTTTTCTTAATCCAATTAAGGCTCACAGGGAAGCTGAAGCCTATCCCAGCAATCCTTATGGGCGAGACGCAGGGCACACCCTGTACAGGTCACCAGTCCATCGCAGGGACACACAGAAAGACAGACAACCACACACACAATCACATTTACTCCTATGGAGAATTTAGAATAACCAATTAACCTAACATGTCTTTGAATTGTGAGAGGAAGCCAGAGTACCCAGAAAGAACCCAAGCATACATGGGGAGGACATGCAAACTCCACACAGAAAGGTTACTGTTATCTTACTTTTACCATGTATCCATCTCTTATGTCGTCATTTGTTGATTTTATATTTGACATGTTCAGCATCATGCATTGTTTCTGAGTAAATGTTTTCAGTTTTTAGGGTATTTATACATTATGACTGCATCTAACATCTGCCCCCTGTATTATTAACCAGCATCTGATTATTGGTAACTCATATCTCATTCAAAATCAGTTCCAATACTGTTTTACATCTTGTTCTTGGACTTGAAAGATTCAGTGATTACATTTATACTGTTATAGTACATAAAGCAGAAACATACAGATGAAAAACTTTTATTTTTTCTCTTTATGCTGACATGGTAAACTATTGTCAACAATGCAGGAATAATTTCATTGTGCTCCTATATAGTGTAGGCACAATTTGGGAAAATAGACTACAGACACAATATCAGAATAAAAAGGATGCCTGTTGTAACATTTTAGTATTTCCAGCTGCTGTCTCTGCTGACTAGGCTGGGAGGAGACTTTGGATGCACAGCAGGAGTCAGGAGTGGGTGGAATGTGTTCTGCTCCCTCTGTGCCTTCTACTGAAACCTAACAATGAAAGAAAACTGAATGTGTGTGCCATCTTCTCCCTTAAAATAGTAAGTGCAAGAAAAGTGAGTTTTTCTGTAGGCTGTGGAACATACCTGTACATCCTTCCCATTTGTCTGAATCCAGTTAGACTTTAATGAGATTTAATGCCATGTATGACAAAAGTTAAATTCAGACAAGTGCACATAAGAATGATTAATTTTTTTTTTTTTTTGCTGTTTGGATTTAGTTTTTTTTCTTTATACAAAATATTTTATACAATACTCTGCTAAACCAAGAGAAAAGTGGGAAATGTTTTGCATATGCATGATAAAATAGTTGCTTAAAGAGACAGATAGTAAAGAGGAAGACATGGAGAGGAGTGACAAATTGAGAAAGAACAGCACAGGAGAGGAGTGGATGCAATGAACAGGAAGCATCCGGAATAAATTCCCAGAGATGGCCACGCATGGTTGGGCTGAACTGGCCTGGATCTGAGAGGTAGAGGCTGGGTGGGGGGTTGAGAGGCTCTGCACGTCCAGCTGGACAGAAAAAGAGAGGGAGAGGCCCCCAAGCGCTGACAGGTGTAGCCTTCCACTCCAGCTGAGGCTACACAGCTGACCTGGATCTCGCTATTTCTCTATGTATACATCTCCCTTGCTTTCACTGTCAAAACACATGCATGCAAGACCTCTGAGACTTATACTCATGACAAGCCATGGTATGTTACACCATGTTCACTATTCTGGATTTAACAAGCTTGCAAATGAGAAATCCAATGGGCACTCTTTGTTGAGCTTTACGGTCCACTTCATGCACTTCTTTGCATCTTGTTTCAGATATTTTTTTTGACTGATATGCAGAGGTGACAATAAACAAAACTGTAAATAAGACAACTTGCAGGAAGAGGCAGCAGAATGAGAGAACTTTTATATTCCACATACAGTAGGTATTCTTTTTGTGAAGAATATACCAGTTTGTGGATTGGTGAAGATGACCCGACAAATTGAGGTTCCTCCCAGAAGATTAAATACCAGTTATTTTTTACTGAACCTGTGGTATCCCATTGTGATAGTCAGGTTGAATGCTGTTGTTATATTCATAAGTCACAACCATTATTTTTCTTCAAACTGCTTTAAAACATTTTGCTTACATCTTCCAGCTAAATGAAAACCCACATTGAGGACCATATGAATAAGACTACTCTGATATTAATCACATGTGACATCTGGTGGACTTCTTTGACAACTATCTTTAAACAGAAATTTTCACATAACAAAAGAATTTGCATCTTTGCTGATAAAGATTAAATTTAAAGTTAGTAGTTTTTTTTTAATCATTTTTTTTGTCTTGTCCAACATTAAAACAGCAGAATGCTAGTTTGCATCAGTCTGCATCTTCATTACACTGGTGCAAAGCGCATACCACCACTACCATCTTGTTGCCAATTTCCAGTTTTACTCTGCCGGTGGGTTGGAAAAACCGACTTGTGCGTTACTAGCTAGAACAACGTGCTGCCTGAAGATGTTTGTCAACAGCACAGTTATGTCTCAATGCTCTATTTAACAAGGATATAAATGAGAAATGTAACTTACAGTTTAGTATGACGTATAGTCCAAGAAATACAGTACTAACAAGTTTAAGTCTCAAGAGTGTTATCATCTGATCTAATGAAGATTTCAAACTAATAGATACTATTATTTATGAAAAAACCGAAGATTTGAAGCATAGTCTCCAGTATATTGGGCCTCTGTTTTGATCTTCAGCTGCCTCTCCAACCTGCATTTCTGTAATTAATTGCTCATTCAGGAACATACTTCCTCAGACAAGGATCTGACTGATCCTCATGGTCAAGTGTCCAAAAAAACAACTTATGTTAATCAGCTTTGGTTGAAACAGCACAAAATAATGGCTGACATGAAATGTGTTGGACCATATTCACACCAGCTGACACAAAGAACAATATAATTAAACTTAGATCTGTATTGAACACCACAGATTACTAAAACATGAGACTGTCAAAATTTTAATCAGTGCAAGTGCCACAAAGACATAAACCACATAGAAAATAACATTTTTAATGGTCAAAGGGAAAAAAAACTCCCCAAGCTCACTAAATATCTCTGCATATCATACACTGGCATTGTAAACCATTCTAAAACATAAAACACTTTGTTTTGTTTCACCACAAAGAGAACGTAGCATTCTCAATCAAGGTTCTTCCACTGTGGTGTGCAACAAAGATAAACATGCTAAGAGTGGGGTTTTTTTGTCCAATTTAAACCTTCTGCTCTATTTGAAACACGATTATACTGACCAATCGTAATACTGTGATAAAAAATAATCTAAAAATCCAACTTTAAATCTGCTTGCAGAGCTGATCCTAAAGTAGAAGGTTCAATTTTAGCAAAACAGCTAACTGTAAGATTTTATTAATGAGCTATCAAAATATTATATTTTCATTTAAATATCATGATTTTAATACTTCTCATTTGACTATATATTTTTTTTTACCAATTAGCGTTACTGTCATCACCCAGACAGTAGTCATGCTCTCTTACTTTAAACATCAACACAATTAAAATTGCTCAAAATTAATTCAATTTGCCTGTGCCTCATTACGTGATGTGACTCTTAATATGATGAGTAAATGAATATTCCAATATGACAAGTTAAAATGATAAGGTCAGTGCTGCTGAACAAAGACGGAACATTTTCTGTCCATCTAACAAAGGACTACATTACGCTCTTTTTAAATAAACAATGAATCCAAGTTAGTGAACAAGAACAGATTGATTTGCAGTTAGTAATTCAGCAATTAATCTAACATTGTTAACGAGGGTACAGAGAAAAATTCAAAGAATGAGAAAATACAATGGGAACTACTGCGAACATTCATCGCGCACCACTGCTTCATATCATTGTCAGATAGATTTAGCGTAATGTGACGTGAGGTACTTAATTCAAGATCTGTCTTTCTATGCTCGGGGGGGGGGGCAACATTTTACAGCTGATGGGAAGATAAAATATACTAGGCATTGCTAAAACTAAGTATTCTAAACTGATTTATTGTTTATCAGTGAAAAGATACAGGTGTGTTATAAGGTTTGATATGTAAAGCTTTACTTCACCTTTGCAGCCAATTTATTTAATGCCTAGTTGTTTAGTCAAAAAACAAAAGGTGACACACGACATGAAACAGAAAAACCCATCCATCCATTTTCCACCGCTTATCCGTAGTTTGGGGCAGCAGCCTAAGTAGGGAAGTCCAGACTTCCCTGAAACACAGAAACACTGTAATAATTCTGTCACTGTATTTTTGGATATATCAAAGTACAGTGATGATCATCTGAGCAATGTGGTTGTCTTCATTGCAACAAGCTCAAGCATTTTATGTTTGTGAGATGTTGGCAACACAGCATCATAAATGGTATTTTCAGCTCTCCTTAAAGAGATGGCTGATATCTGTCCTGTACTTTAAGATATATATTATTTTACTTCTTTTTCAAATATTTCTTTTAATCTAAGCCTAAATACTGTCTATTTTATGAGACGTTTTAATGGAAGTTTTTTGTAAACTTTTTTTTTACCTAAGGTTCATTTTCCACATTGTTCTGAGGATGATCAATAACTACTTTTACATTGAGGAATATTTTATGCAATTGAAATCTGATCTGAATCTGATCAGTCACGCCAGCTGACATGCTCACATGGATGGCAGATAAAGCAGTGCAACTAGTTGTGTGTTTACATAATTAAAACATTTATTACAATCATAATATATTAAATATTTGCAAGATTGACTGATTAGATCATCCATCCATCCATTTTCAACCGCTTGTTCCCAGAGCGGGGTCGCGGGGGGGCTGGAGCCTATCCCAGCT
>JBAMHV010000015.1:10037354-10075367 GCA_037177535.1 Pseudomugil gertrudae
ATATGATATTTGAACGATCTAAGACATGTTTCTCTCCTATCGACCTGCTCTGTGCGGCTCTATGAATGTTCTTATTGTGAATGTGTGGCTGACATATCATGAAATATAGATTTACAAATAAAAAAAACGGTAAACCCGTTGACCCCAGTCAAGCAGGCAGGCTGTGCAACCGGTCCGCACGGCTCAATGAGGACAATTAGGGGTGGGGGCAACAGGAGGAGAAATAAATGGAGTACTTGAAGCGCACTAAAACAGAGCTGCACTTCACTTCAACTCACCATGCAGGCAGGATAAGAGTGTGTCTTCATTCATGTATCACCTCAAATGCAAGAGATGCCCAGCAAGACAGAGAGAAACAAAAAGAGACCGAATCGGTTTATTTGACCTCGTTAGAAATGTGTTTCTCAAACAAGCTTTCGTGTTAAATCCCAGTGAATCATCGCATGGGGTCATATAACTCACTGACCCTTTTTATTGATTGAAAATTGGGTGGTTTTGGGGTCAGGGAAGAGGTTAGGAGAATTGGGGTGGGGTAGTGTGAACCATACAAAATTTATGTACAGCAAAAATAGGTGCCCTCTGATTTTCCATGCCTTCTGCACAATCAGAGGGAAGGAGTGGGAGACCAGAGCCATTTGATGTTTTGAAAGCCTTCAGATGGCTTTAATTAGGACCTATAAAATCTGTCTGCCCTGTTCTCTGAGGCAGCGGTCTGGAGGAACGAGAGAGGAGGGAAACCGGCAGGGGGGGAGGGGGGGGAGCAAACCAACTCAGAAAGTCACTTCAGCAAAGGATTGTCTAATCAAATTTTTATAAGCCTTTCTTTTCTTCTTGTCTCACCCTCCCACCCTCCCTTCCTTGATGCTGGTGGTATGTAGGCAGCGTTCTTATGCCGTCTTTGTCTGGCTGCTATGTTATCTATACTCACCCACCCCACCTCAACCCCGTCCTCCCACCATCCGGAACCTAACTACTGCCTACAGTGAGCCCGACCCCAGACACCTGAGGGCTAGACATATGATCAAGAGAAGTTTCTGTCTGTCTAGAGAACTACCAGTTGTTTTAGATTTTCTCTCTTTTTTTAATTCCGCTGGCCTGGTTTGCCCTGACCCTCTGCATAGCTTCTTTTAAATCCTCCTTGTCCCTAATCAAGACATGCTATGTTATTTGTGAGTTAGTCTTTGCGTGTAAGGTTGCAGTTTCATTGCTACTGTGGTGCTGTCACTGTGCAGCCTTGTAAGGATCTTGGATGGAGTGTTTGTGACTCACAGAGCTGCAACACACACACACGCACACACCCATGAGGAAACATCAAAGACTTCTTCTGTGTTCTATTGTGTGTGTCTTGGTGTGTGTATGAGCGAGATTTAGGCTCTGTTGTTCAGGCAAGCATCTATAAGAACATAGTTTTATTCTGCTGTTATGCTGCATGGCTCTTTTTTTTTTACCGATTTTAATCTTTGATGTTTGTCTTGTTTTTAAGTCCTTCCTGTGTGGTAATGAAAAGCATTGATCTTGATCTGATTCTGAAGGATAACAATCCATTTTAAAAAAGCAATATCTCATTACTAATGACTGGCAAGTTGTTTGAGTTTAAACTCAAACAAGAAATATAATTTCTGCTTGACAAGTCCATCTTTTAGCCAGGGCTCTGTGTGGGATGTGCTTGAGCTTTGGTTGTGTTCATCTTTAAATGGATGCTTGAGATCTGTTTGCATCTAATGTCTTGCAATATGGAAGAGAAAACTGATTAAAATGCACATATATGCGTTTATTAATGAAAAGACAGCCATCAACAGTGCTTTCTATTCACTATCCTCTTTGTTTTCTCAGTTTGTGTTGCATCATTTTACATCATTTTGCGTCTGCTTGTAATAAGCTAGCTTTACTTGTAAAAAACAGCTTGACTGGATTCTTTATAACACAAAAATTGTTGTTTCATTTGCTAAACAAGGTGATATTTTTTGGCTTATTCATAGTTGGTTTTTTTTTATTTCAGCCATGTCCATTTTTTTATAAACTTGTTTGTTAAAAGATTATCCCCCAACAGCTGAAAGCTTGTCTCTCCGCATCAACAACAATGTCGTAATCTTCTCAAAAACGATGTTTTTGAAGACCAAGTGCTGGTTTAAATCTGTGCATCCTCCCGCTTGTTTCTGTGTGTTTTCTGACTCTGTGCATCATGGCATCAAGGAGATTTGAGGTTGTCTTTTCTTCTGTCACCACCCTTTGAAGGGGGAAGTAATAAAAAAAGAAGCTCAATGGGTGAAACAGTCTGTTCCTCCCTCCTACACTTTGAGGCTCTCTACCTGGAGTTGAATAGGAGGCCCCTCCATAACGAAGGGGGAGAAGAGAACAATTTATTGAAGGCTGAGGATGTGGGGGATGCATTATTGACACTTGGTGTTAAATTGTCCATTTTTATCATTTTTTTAACCAACAACACAAAACAAACAAACAAAAAAACAGTGGATTTAATACCATGCTTGTTTTTTGGGTGTGTGTTTTTTTTGTTCATGTAAAAGCATAATTTCCAAAAGATCCCATACACATACACTTTTTGGAAATGGAAATCACATCAGTTTCCTAAGGATGAAGTAGGTCATAGTAGTGTTTCAACATATTAACAAATTATGTAGTTAAATCTAACTAGAAGCAAGTACTGTCTTCAAAGCTCCATAACAAAACATCCATGATAATGATGTTGGGCAATCACAAAGCCACAGATTAGGATTTTGGTAACCAGATTTATGCGTGAAGGAGTGAAGTCATGGTCAGGAATGTAAATGGTAGACTCATTCAATTACTACCGTGCCCTTTTGCTTGGAAAAGTCCCCAGCCGTGAAGAGGTTAATTGTTTTTGAATCTCCATCCGAGGAGAGAAAATAAGGAAACTGGTGGGATAATTGAGCTGCAGATAGTTGAGTAGGTTATGGATTACTGTGCTTTTTCCAAAGGAGAAAAGAAAAGGAGGTGACCAGGAGAGGAAAGAGAGAAGGGAAAAGGAAGGAAGGGGCGTGAAAGGCCCGGCTATGCGATGCAGCCGCGGGGGTCGTCTGGCCTCCTTAGGAAAAGGGAGAACTCCAATCCTGTTTAGCCCACGATGTGACCCTTGGCCCCTCGCTTGCTCCTCCCTGCTCCAGGTGCAAGCCCTCACTGCTGGCAGCTCACACACAGACACTCACTACTAGCCAGTTTTTCACACACTGCACACACTGGGGGAAACGCTACAAGAAAATGCGTCTCCCTTTCAGACCCCCCCCCCTTCTTTTTGCTTCATGCCATTCTATTGTCTGGGGTTATAGATCCAAAACTGCCAAGCGGGTGAGTTGAGTGCTGTGATAATGTTTTTACGGAATGTTTTCTAACCAAGAAGTGGGGGTAAGTGTGATTTTTACACGGTTTAATAATCACAGAAGTGTTATTCAGAGAGATGTCATGTATAATTACCACAGCATTGATATTACCACAGCAAACCACCTCAGGCCATTAATGAAAGTTTCACAGTGTTATTAATAGGCATTAATAAAATTCAAGAAAACCCAGATTGAATGAGCCCTTTGCATGGGCCACTGGTTTAAGCACTGTAAGGTTAATGAACCAATTTACATACTTTCTGCCTCCATCTGGATGGAGTGACGAGGCAGATGCTCCTCGCTCTTTACTGTTGCC
Organism: Pseudomugil gertrudae; assembly: GCA_037177535.1. Lineage (NCBI taxonomy): Eukaryota > Metazoa > Chordata > Actinopteri > Atheriniformes > Pseudomugilidae > Pseudomugil > Pseudomugil gertrudae. Next base: position 10,041,027 of record JBAMHV010000015.1, read on the forward strand.
TTGTTCTGTTCGACATGAAGGAATGTGTCAAGTTCTCAGAGGTCAATGAGCACTAAGCCTCTGGTCAAAACATTGGCAAATGAAATGAAAATCAATGCTGCTGAAGAGAAAAGCACTGACTTTTTTACAGACTGCCTTTTCGTATGGGCTTAGTTTCGTTTAACCTTTCTGCTAAATGAGGGAATGGAAGCCATTATTCTATTAAGAAAGTAACTCTTATAACTGTGCCTTGTACCCTTGACCAGGGGAAAGGAGAATCTTCAGGGCTTCCCCTTTCAAACTTAACAGGGGTGATCTGCAGAAATATCATTGGAGATTATGGTTGACACTAAGAGAAAATAAGATTAGCATCTGTCCACCTCTCTGCCATCCTCATCTGGGTGATCACATTACAAATAGAGCGTTCTGGAGCAGAACAACAAATTGAGGTCTGTTGGTGATCAATAAAGCTGTGTGAAAGCAGGGGGATATATATTTTTTTAAAAATCTAAGGTTCTGGCTGGCATGGTCATCATCTCACCCCGTCTGCTGGGATCGATAAGGGACTGGGACCTTGCAGTAAAGGGTGTTCGGCCCCAGGGCATCTTGACTTGATGGATATCCCTCCAATTGGCACTCTCTGCAGACCTAATTCATCTGCCAATGGACTACATCCAAACAATTCAGCATCTATATTGTGATTTTTCTGATACTGTAAATGTGAAATTTCAAGCAATTGTATAGATGGGCAAAAAAAAACACAAAAGAATAGCATTTAATTTCAGCAGTGTGTGTTTCTCTAAACCCTCAGTTATCCTCGAAAGATATTGGCTTTCACCTCATGCTTCACTTCCATGATTTACAGAAAAATAAAATCACCATGGTTTTACATTGACAATGTGTCAGAGCTGGTGCGACTGTTCGTCTCAGATTAGCTCTTTGTGTTGTGATTAGAGAGGAAAAGCGCCATGGAGGAGTGTGTTTGTGTGTGTGTATGGGGGGGCTTCATGATTGTAAGGGTGGGTGGGGGCAATACAGCTACAATCCCAGTTGAAAGAGAAATCATTTGCACAATTTTCTGAAAGCAGTATTTGTCCGGTTGGATGATTCTATCAAAGCCCAACAGCCTCCGTGGAACATGATTTAAATGACACAGTGAGCTACAAAGCTGGTAAGATGTCGAGGAAGAGCCATTTCTCAGCTCAGCGCTCTCCAGGTAAATGCAGATAATGTGCTCTCAAGTTTCTTTTTCTTAAAGAAGTCTCATTTTTGCAGATGGCTCTGACACTAGCACTGCCAGAGCTTCTGTTCTCAGAGCTTAGCTTGTACAACGCTTGCCGGGTGAAGATGAAAAGACATCATGGCTACACTTGATGCCTGTAAATTCATCCCTGCAAAAAGTAGCTCAGAGAAGCTTTCTTGATCTTCTCAAAGTATTATTGGTGATGTTTCTTATTTATATATATATATTTTGGTATAAATCCACTCACTTCTCTAAAACCTGTCAGATAGTCACTTTTAAAACCTTGACGATGGGAGTATTAAACTTGTTTGTGACAGGTAAGTGAATAGAAAAGAAAATTAGTGGATGGGCAGGATTTTAGTGGTTCAATCTGATGTGTGCTTGCAGTGCAGATAAAAGGAAATTTTGTTTGGCTTGTATCTGTTGTTATCTTCAGTTTCAGAACCCCTACAGTCTTTCCTGGTTCATCACTTCTTTCCGAGCCATTTATGCTTAAAACTTTCTAAGGATGAATTGCATATTTTTTTAGTTTAATTGTCAATGGGGGACTATTGGACATAATGAAGTTCTGTTTCCCAGCATGAGTTTGGGATGCTCATGATTACAAATGTTCTTCTCATTGTCTTTCCCTAATTGAAGACAATATAATGAGACAATGGGGTCCCGCTCATCATTCTGCATCAGTGGCATTCTCCGTAGAACGTGCCAGTTTGTTAAAAAAGGGATTGGATGGTGGGCAGGGTGTGCATGGATACTTGAGCGCACTCGAGCTTGTTTAATTTAGGCCAAGAAGATGGACAATTAAACTACAACTCCCAGGGGGGCTGTTCATTTTGGTCAGCTTCCCCAGTTCATGGCCGCCTGCCCTTGTAAACACTCCTGGATGTGTCTGGGACATGCCTTATGGGGGTGGGGTGGGGTTTAAGGGCGGGAAGGTCTGGCTCTAGAAGGGTTGTCTCAGACGATTAGGACAGCTGAGTGAAGAGGGTCCCTCTGTGCCTGGCCCCCTTCACCTTCCTAATATGCTCTGAATAAGTCCGCCTCCACCCTGCGCTTGTTGTGAGTTTTGGCGGGAGGTTTTGGGAGGGGGGATTGGATTATGTCTGGCTGTGGTTTAGGAGTGTTTGTCATCTGCCCCCTTGAGGCCTACATTGGGTCCTTTGTCTGAGTGTCAGACGGACAATGTCAAATCACACAATGTGCTTATGCAATCAGGGCATCTAGGGTTTAGAAGCAAGACAGGATTCAGTGTTAGATTTTTCATTCATTTGTAATTTCAATGTAAGGTAGATAATTGAGACAGCAAATCAACAATCAGAATGATATTATTTTTGTCCAGTTTGGCATATTTACACTCATATGTTCATTTTGAACAGTTTAAATGCAGTGGCTGTGTCATATTTCTGGTTTCTTTTGTACATTTTGTATTTTTGGTAAATGACTTTTGTGTCATGCATGTGTGATTGTAAGAGCATATTCTCAGAGTAATATCAGTATGAAGTGAATTCTATGAACAGCTGAAGGTTTTTGGTATGAGTCACTGATGATTAGTAGACATGTCGTGCTGTGTCATTCTGAACTCTCATGAAAAGAAAAGCCCATCACAGAACTGTTCAACAATGAATCAAAATGATTTGCAGTCACAAATTATCACAAGTTCACCATTTCTATAAGAGAGAAAAGTCAAGTTCATTTTTAACCCACACCTTTTACACTAGATTGCAACTAAGTCTTGCTATTCATTTTATTATTATTTTTTTCCATATAGTGTTTCACAGTTAACATAAAAAAAGACTCTGTTAGCACAACAAGATGAAACAGGGCTACTTAAAGCTGGTTAACCGCTTAATTACCACCAGATAGTGATGAAGTATAATATTAAATCACCAGTGACCCTGTTTGAAGAGGTTATTAGCTAGAAAATGATATAGAAATTGAGGTTTTTTAAGTTTGAAACATGATATTTAAACAACTTTAAATTAAAGCTAAAAATAATACTTAATATAGGGAGTCTTATCCTTAGTGGCCGCATTCAGTTTAGTGGTCTCAAAAGTGTCTCTATGGTTTCCCACAGAGCATTTCTTTTTGAAATTTAGAAGAAAGATTCATTCATCTCTGCACAATAACTAACAAAGAGAGCACTGAGTCCAGGCCAAATATCACAAGTTGAATTGGTAACAGTTCTGCAGTGCACTAAGGAGGCAAAGCCTCTCAGTGATTGATAATAGTTTAGGATATGTGATGGAAATGGCCTCTGTGACTTTGCTTTCAGATGATTTGGCCTTTTGAAAGTCCAGGAAATAACACATTCCTCATTTCCAGAAAGGAAGTAAACTTGATACTTCCTTCCAACTTACAATAGTTTCTGTAGTATATTTCCTTTCTAATTCATTATTCCTAAGTTTTTATTGTTAATGACACTGAAATGACGAATTTGAAACATTTACATAATTGTACCACACTATGAAAATTATTTTAAAAAGTGAGGTTGTCTTAAAGATATAAGTATCTTAAAATAACCCTACACAGTAACTAATGAAGCTTTGAAACATTTAAATAAGTTTTTTTTATTTTAGAATACAAAATTAAAAACTAAGATACAACTTAAATCAATGCAAAAATGGGACTTTCGAGCTCAACTATCTAGAAGTAATTTGAAAGACAAGGGCAACAGGACTCAGTCAGTCCAGCATTAACGAGATGGATTCTGATACTCACCTTTTTTCACTGGATTTTCTTTGTCCACTCTCCACTTTTCTATCAAGGTTTGTGAATCATTTTTCCTTAAATTATTTGCATGATATCTTTCTCTTGTAGACTCCAATAAACGCGGACAAAGCCGTATTGAATCCACATGAAAAGTTCTTTAAAGTGCAACCACTGACAGTCACTAAGTTCCGGCACCAAAGCATCTTGGGATTTTATAAACTCTTGCAACACAAAGCTTTTTTTAAATGGCTCATTTTAGTTATATTTGCTTGATTAATTTTCTTTTGTCATTTTGCTGTTTCATTTGGGGAAAATAGTTATTTAGTTTAGAATTCCTTGAAGAAATCCATTAATATCCAATCAGAGTTAAAGTTGAGCCAGCTTTTAGCTTCAGATTGCCTGCAGTGACAATAGTTAAATGGCAAACGGAAGGCTTCACAATTGCAGCTCTTAAAATGGAGTGGCATCCTAAACTCTTTATTAATTGCAATCAGTCCCTAATTTTTATTCCAAACTTGTGCTTATCAAGACAAAATATTATCCTTTTGGTTGTTCAGGCTATTTTAGTCTGGGCTCTTGCCTAGAAAAAATATTTTCTGTCAACTTTTCTCAGTTGAAAATAGCTATTTGCTAAAGTCACAAAGAAAAATGGCAACACATTCTCTCGCTGGGATTTTGTTAATCTTTGTCATTTTTTTATTCTCATTGTTATAATTCATTAGGATATGTGATGGTTCACGCTCATTTTGTGCATCCAGTTTCAAATACTGACAAAAGAAATGTAGAGACAAATTTTACAATCATGAAGCCAGAATCGAGCCAGACTTGCCCGTTACTTAGATTGCAGGAGTGCTCTACGTTACCATCTAACTTCAATATAAGTGATTTCACTGCTAGAAATGGTCAATGATACTCTATCATTTTTACTTATGGTAATAAAGTGTGCTCTTCATGGATCTACTTTTATATTTTGGAAATTAGAAAGTAAATATATATACATACACCAGGAATTCAGACACATAAACCCACCAGAATTACACCTCAGTGGTCTCAATTAATGTGAACGTTTATTTTAAGCTTAGCAGTTTTTTCACGTGGTTAGACTGGAGGTCCATTAAACCTGTTTAGACAAATATTTCTGAATAAGCCCTTCAGACACACTGTTTTTATAAGTTAGGGTTTAAAGGACTCTATACATCAATAGCTCTGTGTATTTGGGAACAAGTAATTACAGTTATGTGTATGTAAGTGCACTCAGAAGTGAGGATGAAACTGACCTATATTAACATGTTCAATGCTCCTCAGCTTGTATCAGGTTAAAGAAAAGAAGGTGATGGTTCCTGTACTTTTACTTTATCCTGTACTATTACTTTACCATTAATCTTCATGCAAAAAAAAAAAACAATCAACTTGTTACAAGACTCCTCTAAAGGTTAGAACATTTTAAAATGTAATACTGTCACGCACTGACATATACAAAGGTAAAAACTCTTGTTTTTCTTGTCAGTTTGACAAGATATGGGGGTTTTGAGAAGGTTTGGAATCATATACTACAAACAGCAGTATGTTTAGATCATCAAAAAGAGTCAGAATTTTTTTTCTGGGGTACAAGAAGGCAAATGCGCTGCAGATGATCTGAGTGGGCAGGAAGCCTGAAAGGTTTGCATCATGTCTGCCACGTTCTACCCGAGGGCATTCTAGCCCTAACAAAAACACATACACACAGTTGTGAACACAAGCTACCGCTTTTTCCTCACAGCACAGCGGGAGACTGTCTTCATCTGTCCTATTGATTAATGAAGCAGGCACTGCGGGTGTCACATAGAGGCAGGAGTCTAGATCAAGCCTGTGAGAAGCATCACCGACATGATCATGTCACACAAACACACTACCATGCATTCTTACACACTATTTTAATGTCTCTGTCATGTTCTCTCTGTCTGTCATAACATACATTGTAGACAGAGAGCTGTGGCACACAAGTGCATTTACCATTTAGCGTGAATTCAGATATTTGCACATTATCGTGGCTCACAAACCCACTATATCCAGTTTTCTCAAGCTTAGAATGAATTAACACTGCACGGCTGTGCACACACCTAAGCTGGAAAGGCATTTTTAGTAAACATAATGTTTCCAGATTAGTGGGGTTAATGAAGCGCTTGCCTCTGAGCTGCAACTGCGTTTGTACGTCTGCATGTTTTTTTTCTTTTCTATTTTTTTTAACTACAAGACACTGCTCAGCTCCACTATTTCAATTATTTCTAAATGAGACATTCCAAGAGCTGTATTTTGCTATTAAGGAAACAGGTTTGTAGCAGCAGCAGTGATACCAGAAAAAAAAAAGTTTAAAAATATGTCTTTACTAACCTCAGCGGGCAGGCCCAGTGTTGTTTTTGCATAAATGAGAAATTATATGTTATGTACTTAAAGGCTATGTTCTTTACAAATTCCCTCTTGGAATATCATACAGGTTATTTTTGGACCATAAAAACCAATGAACAGAGCTATTTTTCAAAGAGTTAAAATAAAATCATAAGGTTTTTTTCCCTCCCTTCTCAAGCTGTAGTTAAGAGTTTAAAATTAGCTTCCCTGTCTAAACCATTGGTGGTCCTCTGCAAAAGACTTTCTGCAATACTGTCTGGCAGAGTCGGTGGGTTCACCGAGGGTGTGGTCACTTGAAACCCACCTTCTTCTCTCCATACAAATGCTCTCTGTGAACTGCCTCTCATGCAAGCTTGAATGAACAAACAGAGGTGTGAAAATGAAAGAGGAAAGGAAAATTGACAGAAACTGACTGGAAGAACCCTACCCTATTTTTTTTCTTTCAGCGACCCCTTCAACCTACATTTTTCCTCCTTCATTCCCTCCCTTCCCCTTCCTCGGCGTTCCTGTTGAGGCATGCCTTCGTCCCCGCCAACCAGCATCACTCAGGGCTGGGTGAGGGGGCAAGAGGAGAGGAGGGGAGGAGGACAAACAAAGGAGCACTGTTGCTGCCTTGTTCGAGGGTCGACACAGGACTGAAGGGGCGCGGTTGGAGGGGTACAGACGAAGAGAGAGTGTGACTGAGGAGGTTGATCATTAAGAAAAGAGATTAGAATGAATAGGAGAGTAGCAGGGGTGTATGTTCTGTTCACAGCAATAAAGAGGACAAGCAGTGCCAGTCATTTCTTCACACATGCAGCTGCCACTGTCTTAGCAATACTGCAGTTACAGTGAGTGCAATGTGTGTGAGTGTGTGTCTGTGTGCATGTGTATTAGCAGAGGGATGAGGTTGAGGCATTGTTTTCTGGCCATTGTGCAATATTTGCTTAACCCTCGTGCTTTATCTGTGCAGCTGTATGCTACAAATGTGATGGCGAAGAGTGTTTGTGTGAGCTCAATGGCAGCTGTCACAGCTGTTACTAATTTCATCAGTGTACTGTAAGACACCTCCTACACTCACAAAGTAAACCGTGTCAATTGTTTTGAAGCAGTGCAACCATGATAAAATTATCCAAGCAGCAGGTTAATTCTATTTATAAAAAGCAAAACAAAGACAAATCAAGATACCAAGCAAAACCTTAGAGCCACGTAATATCTTACTTATGCATCACATAATATATAACTTTTTTATTTAGTTTTTTTTTATCTGAGTTAGCCTCTACATTTACAAAGTGAGTCACTTTGTTCTACACTGGAAAACAAACACTGGCAGTTGTCTGGTGGGTTACCCCTGAATTCCTTTAAAAATGTTTAGCCAACACTCAATGCAATGTGTCCAATGCATCCTGACTTTAAACACTTGCAGCTTTAAGCCATGAGCTGTATTGATTTGTTATCAATCTGCTTGTCTTTATGCTTCTTTTTTCACCATCAGAGAGAGATCGTGTGGGAACACAATAGAAACATGGAGAACAAACTTTATCAATAGAAATTTAATTTACTTAAGATATCTTGATTATCTTCTTTCATCTAAAGACCTACATTATGATCTAACCCCCTTCTCCTCCTCCCCACTGTTCTTTTCTTTGTCAGGTCACGAAAGAGACTGGAAGAAGAGAAAGAAAGAGAAGAACACTTGCCATTTGACCCCCCCTTACCCCAAGGCAGTGCACGATGAGTAAAAGGCAAAAGTGATTGAAGTAAGATAGCTCCGTTTGTTCTCGTCTAACAGTTTCTGTATCCTTTTCACCTGGTTGTCTGAGTCAGCTGTGCACCTGGAGTGGGTTGGATATTGCATGTGTGCATGTTTTTATTAAGTGTTTGCCTGAGTGTGTTTGTTTTGTATGTGTGTGCGTCTTGCATAGAGCTATGACCAACAGGTGAAGAACACATGCCGTCTGAGTCATTAGAGTCATCCCACCTTCTCTTTGTATTCATCGTGTTGTTTTCTTTTTGTTTGTTTCCACTCAGACCTCTGTGCTTGTGGCCTGCCAGCAATTATTTTACATGTTAATTGTTATCTCCTTGTTAGCAAAATTATTAACACAATCTCACTAGCTCCTTTTCATTAAACTAATTTATCCGCTATGGGCAGTTTCTGATCTGATCATTATTCAAATGACAAAATAGAAAATAATCCTTGGTTGGTGAACAGACTGTGACTTCATGATGTTAAATTAAGGCTATGATGAATTCGCACATGATTTTGCTATTGCAGTTCTCACCTAGATAAATAATCGACCACTCTGCCCCAAATTCTCTAAGAAAAGGATATAAGGTCACTGAATTTTTGCATATTTTGGAGATATTACTAAATAAAAGTACAGAGCAGGCACATTTTTATGAAGAAAATATAACAAAAATAAAAAATGTAAAAATGAATCTAGAAAAATGTCAACTAAATGGCCATATAAGTGATCAATAACAGCATCTCTTCCAGGGAATTGCAGTTACCAATTACAGTCTCAACAACAGTTAATAACATTTCAACATTATCAATATATTTTTAGCTGTTGGATGATATTGTCAAGCTATTTGCTAATTATGCATGCTTTTCATGTCCACTTAGAAAACTATGCATAAAATACACTTCTGTTTCTATATAGCAAGTTGACTGGCAAAAATGGCCTTTTTTGTTTTCTGCATTTTTTATTTCTTAGACGGAGTCTAAGATTAGTACATGCAAGCTGTAGACAAGTAGTGGGGAAAGAGGCGGGGATCAATTTGCATATTCATAGAGCCACGCATTCTAAATGAGGCTAAGGTGGTGGAGTACATAAGCTGTTTTAAGTCATGAGGGGATTATTTTCATAGGCATAAAGTACTACAGATACAGAGTTTTAAAGAGGAGGAATGCATTTTTTGTGGCTTAATCAACAACAACAGAGGAACTTTAAATCCACCTAAAGAAATTCTAAGAAATTTGTGAACTCCTTTCATTTCCATGCAGCTACTGGTCATGGATATTTTATGAAGCCAAAAAGGTTTTAGCATGTTAAAAATGTTTTGTTATCTACATGTGCAAAATCTACATGTATCTTAAAAAATACAAATTAAATTATTTATATTTTTTGTTTTGAACATTTGTTTTTTTTCTATTAGAATAAAAGTCTAGTGATGCTGTAAGAAAAAAATGTGCTAGTACTTTGGAAAACAGTATGCCCACAAGGCAAAACAAACTGGGAGGGGAGCCACCTTATTGTTTTAACTGTGTTTCAGTAGTTTCCGAAGTGAGCAGCCTCTCGGAGAGTAATCTTCTCACTCTGTGTGAGCCTGAAAGCAGCAGTAAATCATTTTCTACCATGCAGGCACAGACAGAATGGCTGCCACCATACATCGATAGGGGGATGGTTGAAAAGTAGATGCAGTGAGAAAAAAAGAAAGTTTGTGTCATTCTCCCTTCTGATTAAACACTGTTTCAACCTTCTACTTATAAATGCAAAGGTTAGGATTTAAAAATGTTTTTTTATCATTATTATTATTATTCAAAGCTCATTTTTTTTATTGAAGTTATTAATGATCTCTTTTTGTTCATTGATTTCATCTGGAGCTTCCAAATTTATAGTCTTCATTTTGTCTTATCAATATTGCTACTACATCAATACATCATTGTATTGATAATAAACAAACTGAGCACATTCTTTACATAATTGTCTTGCATTTGGAGGATTCAGTCATTATATATGCTGCCTCTGTTATGTGCCCATCCACTAAAAAGCAAACAGAAAATGTTTCAGCTTTTAGTATTTCATCCACTAGATCTCCGTGGAGAACATTCAACGTGTACTGGATCTTACGGTCATTCCACAGAAGACAGAGCAAATACAGTTCAAAGTATTTAAGTCATTTTCATTTCAGGTTAACTCATTTTATGTCAACCCAGTCTAGTTGCACGCAGGTCTCACTTCTAGCTCTGCATGCGTCACACTCACCATTTTTCAGCTCCCTTCAGTTCTTTCTCTCATGAATGACCAGTTTCATATTATTCTCCCCGTTTCTATTTCACACGGATCCAACTAGTTCTTATCTTTGCTTATATCCATTCATTGTGTTCATTGTGGCTTTAAGGAGTAGGAAAAATATCCATTTTATGACATAAGTACCATACATGAAACCTAAAAAAATAGATAAATACTGAGTAGGAAAAAAATCACAACATTTCCAAACACATGGATTCAGATAAATAAGTAAATTGAATCAATAAACAGATAGATAAATTAGAAGTTATTTTAAACAAGGTTTATTAGGAAATTCCTTCTTTCATCATCCTTTATACAGATCCACAATGTCTTAACCATCTGGGATTAGTGAATAGCCCCACACAACCCCATTGTTTAAGAGACTTGTCAAGTGATGCAAGTGGAGTCTTTGGGAGAAAGAAAGGAAAAAGGTGGCGGATGTTGTTAGAAAATATCCAGACATGACTCTGCTCTTTCCTCTTCCCCTTTTCCCCTATCAGATGTGTCTTCCCATGGAAGTAGGTCTTTCAGAAGCAGCCAAGTCTGTCTGAGCTGGCTTTTAAAAGATGAGGTGTCCATTTGTGTAGACTGAGGTGAGGTTGCAAGGCTCAAGCCACAGCGTGTCACAAGTTTCATTTTTCAAATATGCAGACAAGGAAATGACAGGCAGATGAGTCATTCTGTCATGTCATATTGATTCACTGCAGAACTCGGGGGACAAAGCGAATAACTGAGTTTCATGCTCATGCAAAATAACCAGCACAGGCTGCACAGTGCTCTACAATGGAGAGGTTGAAGACATACTTCAATGCAATCCAGTTTATAAAGCACGCTTTTTGCACAAGTCTTCATTGTGCAGCAAATTAAAAATCAGCATAGCAATAAATTAAATAAAAACGATAATCAAGCGTTGGTCTCACGAAATAGTAAAAACAAGTAAAAAGATAAAAATAAAAACTTAACTGGGAAGCACCAAAATTTAAAGCACGAGTGTCAGAAATAGTAACATTTCCTCTCCAAAAGGGTCAAATGTAATATGCTGCCAAACACAGACAGAAGGTTGAAGCATAAATGGAGTTTCTCTGGAGTTTCAGGTAAAGGTGCAAGATTGCTGGGATGAAGAGGTAGAGATAGAACAATTAAAACGGAGCAAATGTGATGAGCAGCCAAAACTGAACTGAGCTGGAATTACCAACAAAGAGATGAGAATGATGATCGAGAAATTTCAATGTGAGCATTAGAGAATCACCTACGGGGTGCTGTGGAATGACGAGTGGTAAAGGCCAATGCTGTGACGTCTCTAATGTCTTTAGTAGACCATAAAAAAGCTCCTCCTGGCCTCTCTTTAATTGCTGTGAGGGATGGGATGGGGAAGTCTCAACTCTACCTGTCAGCTAAACGAGGCTCCGAAGACCTTGCTGCTTGATTTTTAGGGGATTTTCTCATAGACCACTATGCCAGTAACATGGACAGAGAAAGAGATGAATTGAAAGGTTTGCATCTCAAAAAGTTATTTTATTATTGCTGTTCTGCCTAAGAGAGCCTGAGAATCAAAATTGTGAAACTGAATTTATAAGAAGATGAATTGTTTACATTGGCTACTTTAACTGGAAATGGAAATTAATGGAGAATGTCAGAATGAGCTGTAGGAGGAAAAATCCACATCCATGTAATGGACATATGTGCTATTTTTTTCTAACAAAAACTCATTAAAGATATGGCTGTGAAAGAAAGCATAGATGGAGAGAGGATTTTTAGTGACACAGCAGGAAAATTAGAACATTTTATGCTTCCCTGAGGTGCTATAAAGTCTTAAAATGCACAAAGCAGCAAAGTTTCATCGTTGGAAAGGAAAACCTTTTTATTTCATAAGCTGCTTGTCTAAGAAACCAGGGCCCAACCTTTAACACATGAGTAAACAAAGTAATAAAGCATCCAAACAAGGAGATAGGCTTTGTTTCCTTATTTTTGTCTTTTTTTTCATGGGGGGGCTAAACCTTTTCACTCAAATATACCACCTGAATAAATACGTAAATGAACTTTTAGAAACCAATAATGTAAATATTTCTTTTGAAGGGAGAAAGTATTGGGCCAGCTTGGTGGAGGATGAACCATGAATAAAAGCAGATTGGAAAAACATTATTTGCACAACAGACTGAAATAATGGCAAACTGTTAAACAATAGATATGTTTGTGTTAATTCTTTATCATTGCTATAGCAGGAGAATTAAAACATATTATTCCAAGCATGCTGTTTTTCCACTCCATTCAGACATTCTATGTACTATATGAAATGAGTAGTGATTTTAGACATTATTATTTTGTTTTTATGTAAAATGTTAATTTTAGTCTTAATCTCCAGCTTTTATTTGTGACTTATGAGCTTTTGTGCAGTGAGTCTTAACTTTTTATTTTGCTGACAAGTGTGCAGGGTTTGGAGGGGGGGGGGTTATATTGTGACTAAACTTGTGGCACTAAAGGAGCTGTATAACAGTTGCCTTTTTTGTACTGGGTTTTATCAGTGGGTGAACGAATGAAAGAAGAGTCAAAGGCAGCCCCCTAAGCTTTTCATAATGCGTCCCGAGAGGAGACAAAGGCCTGCATTCACTGTTGGGTGTCGATAAAACCTATCATTAGCCTGCCATTGGAGTTATTACTGACACACACACAACACACTTGCATGCACATATGGAGAGTGAAGTAGGGAACTCATTCATCTACCAATTCTCAATTCCACATGCACACATAAATATTCCTGTGCATGTGAGAAGTGAAAGAAAAGGTAAGGCTCGGTTTGAGCTGAGTAAAAGCAGAGGAGTGGACCCCCTGCAGCTTTCCCATCACAGCAGAACTCTTATAAGCTTGCATACCAGTGGCATCCATATCCAACGACACATAGTCTGTGTATGCATTAATGCTCCTTGTATGATAACACCTCTAAGGAACTTTCAAGCAGTTTTTGATGAAGAATGCAAAGTATTTAAATACAGAATGTCTTAAGTTTCATAAATTTTAAGTATAGAAGTTGTAAGTAAACTAAAAGAAGTACAGTGCCATAGTATTTTGTTGTTTTTACTGCAAGTGCCTCTTGTCATATTTGTAACCACCAGTATTGTACATATAATGCCAATCCAGTATCTTATATTATGCCAGCCCTGAAAATGTGAACTAAGAAAAAAAACTCAAACAATATATATACTCACAAAAACTAGGGCTTACTTGTGTTTGTGTTTGAACACTAACACTTGCACATTTGTCATGTTGTGTGATGTAAAGTAGTTTTGTACAGTAAAGCAGCACAGCAGGCTGAAAAATTCCAGTCTAGTCGTTAATAGCAGTGAAAGCGTCTGCAGCAGCCAGCTATCTTGTCGATGGAACTCCTTGTTTACACTAATAATACCGGTGTCCCAGAATTAATGGGCTATTGACTTATCGATGATAAAATGTGGTACTTTTTTACATTAAGTTGACATGACAGGAGTAAAATTGGGTTGAGAAGAGTAGTTGGGTTTTCTATTAGCATTCTTCTATAAGTGTGTGTTTGTGTGGGGGGCGGGGTAAGGACAAGACAGCTCTGCTGTCTCGAGTCTAAGTAGATGATGGACCGTAGCTCGTATTCCCATTCTCTCTCATTAGCCCAGCCCCCTGAGAATGTATGAGGTTACTTACCTTCCCTTTCTCCCAGTTGAACACCAAGCGCCCGATCAGGGTCATTAGCCTCGCTACTTGGAACAAATGGCTTTCGATAGCATCTCAGCTAAACTACAAGAGAGGGAGATTAACCCCTTGATCCTCAGAGGATATCATGTTTAAAATGTTTGTAGAGAATTAGTCGCTTTATGCGCTGGACTAGCTTGCCAGTTTGTATGTTTTTTTTTTTTTTGTTTTTCCCAGCAGATTTTGATTGTCTTTTATTTGGGTCTTGGAATAAAAAAAAACACAAAGGGAAAGGTGGGCAGCAGATCAAAGCACATGTAGGATTTGCTCGGCAGATAGTCACTAGGGTTTTGCCTTTTTTCCCCTAATCTTTTTCTTTTTCATTTATTTTTTCATGCCTTCATATATATGTGCCCTCCACGCATTTCCCCCTCACATTACCAGTCTGAATATTAAAGATCATAAAAGAGCAGAGCAGTCAGAAAAATCTCCTCTTTGGAAGCTGCTTTATAGTACAACATGTGCGATTCCCCATGCATGTCCTTCCCCCATTTTAGTGCTGAGCATTGCAAAGGTGTTTATTTTAGTATTTCACCCCACTTCTTGTGTTTTTGTAAATTAATGACATGGAACCCTGCAGTTATCAAAACAACTTCCTGGAGTCTGGGATCTTTTACTTAGATGTGATATCAAACAAGAGGATAAGATACTGATTTCTTTTCTAATGGGGGAAAAGGGAATCTTAAGAAGAAATGATATAATAATTTTATGGCGTACTAAAGATGTTTTTTTTTCTATCACACGTCAGCTTGTTCTCCAAAAAGTTATTTTCTAGTTATAAGGTTTGTGGCCTATTGGTTGGGGGGTGGCTGAGATGTTGGTTTTGAACATAGGAACACGCCCAGAGGATGGATATAATTAACACTACTGCCTATCTTTTTTTTTTTTTTTTTTTTGGAGGGTGTTTGGGTAACTTCTCTGGGTGGTCTAGCTCTGCATGTCTGCTCTAGTTTTTATTACAAACAGACACAATATGTTGGGAGTACATACACACACCAACAAAGAACAAAGATTAACATATATATTGCAACACAAACTTAGGCATGAGAACAGTCGTGTCACTCGTTTTGTGCTCTGGTACCTCTGTTGGTTGTTTGGACGTGGCACAGTAGAACTGATCAAAGCAGTTGGTAGACATACTTGACTTTCATAGATGTTCACTTAAACACAACTGCTTTGCTTTAGTAAGAACATCAGTGTACCCTGTATTTCATCACCTAACTAGCTGTATTGTTCATCCCAGCCTGTATTTAAGGGTTTAGATTTAAGTATGTATTTTACCATGAAAACCATATTTCCCTTGTCTTTTAAAATGCATTTAATTTCTTAAGGTACATAGGTACCTGTGACAAAAGGACAGGACTTTCCTGTAAAGACTCATCTATCATTCTCCTTAACACTTAAACCTTTAGCGAGCCAGTGGAAATAGAAGTCTTAAATCTCTGAGTGTTGTTTTCAGCTCATTTAGCCACATTAAACCACAAGTGAAGAATTGAGTTTAAATTAGAAAAGAGAAAAATGTACTAATTTAAAAAGTATTTTTCCATCCTGGAACTGTATGTTGTGGCACCCAGCACTCTGCTTTGTAATCTTACTTGTATAGCACTAGGCAGTTACATGTGAAGGGTTTGTCCAAAACTTCTTTTACTTTGTGGGAATAAAGAATAACTGCAATACCAATCAATCCCACAACAAAGGCTTTTGGAGGAACCCTGATTAAAAGCATCTTCTTATAAATATGTAAACACCATGTGTTCCATCAAACCCACTAATATATGTTCATTTGCTGCCTTTATCTTCCTTACTGTTGCATTTTGTTTGTGAAACACGTGGGTGGCCCAGTTTTTTGTCTTTTTTTCTATTTAAATGTATTGGGAATATAAATTGGTGAATGCACTAAATCATTAAACAATAGAGATATTTTAATTGGTCTCAGTAAGTTTGATTATTGATTCAATAGAAGAAATGAGGAAGCAGCAGTGAAAAAAACACTGCAAAGAGAACTTTGTTTTGGAAGTGATTGAGGATGTGGGTAGAAAAAAACCCTGCAGCATGGCATAGAAAATAGAAGCAACTGAAGAATACAAATGCTCATCCGGACAGAAAAAAGCAAATCGCAGAGGTGAACTTTTATACAGAGAATTGAGCAAGAAAGTTCTTAGTAGGCATAAAAGGTTCAATTTCTCCTTCGTCTGTAGTGAGCAGCTTTCCTGTGCTGCCTTGTTTCACTGTGTTTAAGATCAAAGTAAAGTATGAACAATTGTAGCAATTTTTCTTACAGCCAAGGTCAATCATTGTTCTTCGGTGTGAATTCAGACCCAGCAGAGAGGAGTTAAGCAAACCTTTTTTTGACTAGGCCTTCTATTTTAGCAAGCCACCATTTAATCACTTCATAGATTTTCCTCTATTTTCTGCGTAGTTTAGCTGTAAGTGGGTCTTTATATTGTACATATAATTACTTGGAATTTCTATGTCCATTTATATTAGCTATGTCTTGAACATTAGCTTTATAAGCATTATATGGATCTGAATAAGACCTGTATGTGAAAACTGTATGTGAAAAGAAATTGTTATTGAGTCTAAAAGATTAAGATGTATTTGAAAAATTCAAATTTACAACAAGCTTTAAGCTCTTCTAGTGAACATTAAATGAGGCAGAAGTAGAACTGGCTCCGACATGCATAAAAATGCTTAAATTTAACACATTAAGAGTACTAGTTATCTTTAGTAACACACGCGTGTACTTGCCACATCTAATTATGACCACTTGCTAGAGTTTTTGCCGTGGGACAAGAAGCTCCTAAACTAAAAACGAAGGAACTAAAAAGGACTCTGAGAGAATACTTTAAACTATAAACAGCAGGGTGCTTAAAGATCATTAATGTGGGTAAAAAAATGTATTGAATATAACTTCCAGAGGAACTTTCATGTGCTTATTGACCACAAATGAAGTAGCAGATTTCACAGTGTGCAGTATGACTCATTATTTGTCACAATGGGAGACCAAACAGCTCTTGAATCAAAGAAAACATAAGTGGATACAGAGAGAAAACTATTGGAAAATGAAAATGATTCAACATCAAACAAATACATAATATTAATGATCATAACACAAGTGTAGGTCTTTTACTACTACCTTTGTCAAATAATGTATGTTTTGGTTTACCAAAGGAAGGAAAATGTATTTTCTGTTTAATGCAGATCTAAATTTCAATTAAAATAGAATCAATGAGAAAGTTAGATCACAAAACTCATCTTGTAATTTTTATTTTATACCATTTATTTACTTACATATTTATTTTATCAGTATTTACAATAAATGTGCCCGAAAGAATGTTTTCTTTATATCAAGCCATATGTTAATATTTGGAAGGCAACATCAGAAACCTTTTTTCTTTCTCTCCATCTGGTCAACTTATGATTTTATACTCAGAAATTCTTTTTGATGATTCATTCTGTCTCAATGCACATCCCTTCTCATCCTCATCGTGCTCTGGGCATATCAGAAGCAGCTCTACAGTCTATAATGCATTACAATCATTGGCCTCATAATCTTAAAATTCTTCATGTTATGAGCACCGCATAAAGGCACATCATTTACATGGCTGCTCAGTTAAACGAGACGCTACAGCTACAACACACAGCCCACTGTGTATAATCAAGGTTGGATTTTGCAGACAGCAAACCAACTCCAGAGGCTGATTCTCTCTTTTCTTTTATTCATTTTTATTACCTAAATAAATCTTACGTTAATGTTAATACAAGCTGGCTTCTTATGTGCGTTTTAAAAGACCACCCAAGATGCTGGGGTGTTGGTAGGAATTGGCCTGTTACACATTTAAGATCATGTGAATGATGGACTGACTTATTAAAGCAAATCCTGCTCATGCATCAGCTAGTACTGCTGAATAATTGCTCCCCACTACAAACATGAAAATTGAGCCACGTGTGAATCGCTTGGGCTAAAAACCTATTGAATACTGGGATAAAGCAGTGCTTGCTTGTGTTGCGTAAAAGAAATAGCTGTGTCTATGTTTGTTTGCTTGGGCGAATGTGCGTGTCCGTCTTCCCTTTTAATCTGCAGCGCATGTATTTGATTTGTCTGTATAACATTGCAATTACATGTTTTAACAAATAACACCTGGATTTATTCTGTGTTTTTTTTTCTCTGCTTGTTTTCTGTCCAGGTCCAGACATGAATGAGACACCAAGTATATACACATGCTCACTGCAGTGGCACCTAAAGGCTGTCTGCGGTCTACCACTACCGTACCACACACACACACACACACACACACACACACACTCATGGCTGTTACAGTCAGCATCAAGAGACCACCGAGTCAGTAGGATGAAAATGGTGGGAATGTGAGATAACAAACTCATTATCCACTTCGGTTTTCTTCTCTGAATTTAAATTTACAGACAAACTGACAACTTATGTTACTAAAAAATAAAAAAAATAAAGAATATTTGACTTCAGCCACAACAAAAAATAATCTAAAAACAGTATCTTTGGCTGTGTTGTCTATATTTATGCTATTAGTTAAAAGTGTCGTCTTTCATCAATGCCATTTGCGATGTGTCTGTATCTTTCATAGAAACCTGCTTCACATTTTTTTATTTCAATTTTTTGTCAGTCAAAAGCAATCCACACCAAGTTTAAAAGCTGTACCACATGTCCCGCAACCCCTCCATAACTAGCCTATATAACCCACCCGGTGCTCCTCCCAGGCTTCCCAGCATCCTGCCCAGCAAACCCTCCAAAAAACCTGCATGATGAAATTACAGTGCGGCATTGTGGGAAGCCCTTCCCTCCCTACGATCTATTTGCCCTCCTTATACGGTCATCACTTTGCTTCGAATGAATCTGGGTATGGTTTATTTTAATGTCCATTAACCTGTCAAGTTTCATCCTAAATTACAGTGACTTCAGTTCAAAATGAGGTTAGCAAGATATTAATGCAGTCCTAAATAAGATCAGCTTCTTTTTCCACTACGTATATTTTTTTTTCTCCATAAAATTACATTTATATTAATAGTAATTATTAATTTATAATATCATTTATATATTTGATCAAATTGAGGTACTCTTGATATAACAGAATTACTCGAGTTTTGAGAGGAATTATATTTGGAATCAGAAATAATAATCGTGTGGCTTCAGGATTTATTACCTGTAGCCTTGTAAATGAACCCAGCTTTAGCTAAAACCGCCTAAATATACTAAACAGTTTTAGTTACAAAGGCTGTCACCCTAATTCAATTTTAAAAATGATGGAAAACTCATTGCTGCACGTTTTAGTCAGAAAGCAGCAGCATTCACCTTCAGCTTGACGTAACCGACAGCACCACCCTCGCAGCGACCGAGTCACTAACCAGCCTTAATGATACAGTCTATCAGGAGCTAGCTTGGTTAACAATTGGCTGAGATGCAGTATAAGAGAACGTGTGTGTCTGTATGTGTATGTGCCGGCTATTAAAGCACTTGAGAATCATAGAGGAAAGAACTCACACTGCTAATGGATATGTCTATTGATGTTCCCATTTAGCGACATGCTGTAAACGATAGGGCAATGATTGTGTTGTAGAAGGAAGGAGGTGGAGGAAGAGTGAAGAGGAGAGCAGTTTGGCTTGGCGATGATAATGACAAGGAAGGTTATTATTTGGCATCCCATGGAGTCTCTCTCCACTTTGTGCGAATCGAGAGCAGTACTCTTCCTCCATGCCTCTCAGCCTTGCTCCCTTCCCAACCTATTGGCTATTATTCACTTCTCTCTTCATCCAATCAAAGCTGTCTCTTTTCCATACCCAGCACTCTGCTTCTCATTTCTCAAAGGGCCCTTCTTTATTTAAATTTACAGGACAAATATATTTCGTAACAGAAGGTAAATATGGCAGGAGACGAGGTTGCATGTTGCAGTTGAAATATCGATTTACTCTTTTTTTTTTTTCACAGCTGCGTGTGTTTCCTGTCAGTTCAAATCAGTGTGTGTGATGAATATGAATACAGTCAGCGTGCCTGCAGGTTTGGCTGGAGACCACCACCAGCTGGACTCAGACCCCTACTCAAATGTGTCTGTGTGTATTTTTTGTACAAGTCAGTTTGTATTTGTCAATGTAGAGATGACCTCAGGAGAAAAATTACCAAAAGAAAGAAAACATATAACCCAAATACCTAGAAAAGAATAGTTTAAGGGAGAATTAAGGTACACGTTTGAATCTATATTTAAATTCTTTCAATATTTTATGGCTATATTTTTCTTTCCCTATTTCTTTGCAGTAATTGCTTTAATCAACCGACTTCTTGCTGTCAGAGCTTGACAGTCTTGAAATTTGTTTTCTTGTTTACAGCAGATTGTTTTCTATCTGATTGAAATGATTGCCAAAATATCTTGTCCTTGCAGTAAAAATCCATCTATTATATTGCGTGTGATGTCTGTAATTGCAGGGCAACAGATAAAATGGGAGACGCCATTCCAGCTGTGAGGAGACGGAAGGAGTCAACATATGCACTATCACACAAACACACAGCGCACACAGCCGGGGGGGGGGTGCAGGAGCAGGTGAGCATTAAGTCAGGGAGCTAAACAGATCACGTCGCGGTATGATATCTGCAGACAGGCAGACAGAGGCCGGTCTGTACCTGCAGGCACAGAGCAACAACTCAGCACTCTCACCAGGAATTTCCTCCCACTGCTGGAAGAGGAGGGTGGGGTGAAGGTGGGAACTGAGCCTTCCACTTTTTAGTGCAACGAATATTAAGTCCCAAACTTTAAGTTTTTTTTTTTTCTCTCTAAAATATTTCCATGTCACATTAGATATATACAATTTATTTCTTGAATATTTTGCTAAATATGTTTTGCATTATTTCCCACATCGTATGCATCAACATAAACTGACACGAATTCAAATCCACTTAGTGGACTTTGTGGTTTTATTTAGATTAAATACTTATTAACATATTAAACTGTTAAAAAAAAGATGGTTATTTGTGTTTTAATGTAGTTTTCCTTTGTTTAAAAAAAGGATTTGCTCATTAGCTGTCAGTTTGCAAGCTAATTTTATGGCAGAAAGCCTGTCTTCTAGACTTTTCTTTGAACTTTCATGAATGTGTTTTTTTTTCTTGAGGCAAAAGCTTACTTTTAGCTAGACTAAAATTAGCAGCAGAAATGAAGTGATTGAAGAATCAGATCAAAAGTGAGGGAAAAAAACAAAATTCCATGTGTAGGGGAAGTAGCATAAAACCCATAATGCTCCATCGTACAACCAGTTGTATTTTTATCCCAGCATTCTTCCACAACCGCAGGATAAAAAAAGAAAGAAAGAAAGAAAACAGCATTCAATGCTGCTCAGTCAGTTTATTACCTCCTGTATGATTTGTGTGGTATAACAAGTAAGTTTCACGTCGTTGATCATAGACAGGAATTATTATCTAAACCTGTTCTGCTATTTTGCTGCAGATGTACCTGTACTCTTTTTTTCTGCTGTCTTTCTTTGTAATTTGCTCAGTGCATGTGACCTTTAACTTTGGCATCATGTAGCATGACTTTCAGAGATAGTCTCCACATTTTGATCGCTTGAGGACATCAAGAAACACTTAAGAAAACCAGAGAACAAGTCTCTTAATAATTAAATGCTTTACATAATCCTCTTTGACACCCCAGACCCTAAAGTCACAAACATTTCCTCTGATATGCATTTTTTCGGAAGATGACTTCTTGTTATTAAGCAAAACTGCTTTTTTATTTATTTCTTTTTAAAAGTCTTTTTCAAAGCTTCTTATATTTAGCCAGGCCACGCACATGCACACACATACCCCTTCCACTTATCTAAAAATGATTCAGTGGTTAAATGTCAGACCTGTCCGTGCCATTAAGGCCAGCTTGTTTGAAGGAAGGACACCCTCCCCTCCTCCTTCTTGTCTCTTCTTATTCCTCTCGCTCTCCCCTTAGCTTTCACCCCCCCCCTTACTTCTGACTCACTCAACGCGGGCTGGTTTGAGGGCTGATGTGCAGACCTTGTCATTCAGATTAAGGCCACATTGTCAGCTCAGGGCTCTTCTCTCTTTAGTTGCGTGTCCTGAATCTTTCTTCCCACTGTCACCCCGTCCCGCGGCCAGAGAAGACCTTATAAAGCTACATGCGTTCTCACCCACTTCTGTCAATTCCAAAAGTGTCACTCAAGTCACTCTTTGTGAAAGTGAAGAGAGACTCAGTAAGCAGTGTCACTCGTTGCAAGGACTGTGCATTTTAGTGCAAGTTTTTGTGACACATCATTTGCTAACAAACTGCTTTTTGGACTTAGCTTTTGTTTTGTTTTATGTATATTTTCTTTTTGCTTTTAACTGACAAGCTTTTCATATGTAAGGACATAAGTATCATGACATGGTGGAAGCAGTTTTTGTGACATGAGAGAAGAAAGGCAGCACACTCGTCTTCACAAATGTTACCACTCATCGTGTTGTTGCTTTGTTGAGTGAATTTTAAATGGAAGATGCATGTGGAAAGGAAGTATTTGACCAGATGTAAGCTCCATTTCATCTTAGCCCCTCCTTTTTCTGCTGTGGAAAAGTGTTTCAACATAGTATTCACCATCCGACCACATTTTGACTCAGTGTCACTGTTGCTATCATGACACATCAAAGTACTTTAGTATTCACTGGTATTTGATGGTATTTTTTTTCCTTTAAGATAAACTATTAAGCACTGCATAGGTTGGACAGTTTCTTTCCTGGTATTTGTAAAAGAGGGAGAAAAAAACCACTCACACACAGACTTTACCAACAATGCCAGATCATAATGAGAAAACGGTACTGATCAGAGTGAGTCGGCAGTTTCATACCCGGTGTCTTCATCATCCACCACCTTGCATGAAGCCATCGAGCCATGCCGATTTCTCCAGAGGCCGAGCAGCTGTGCTTCAGTGACACGAGTGGCTGCAACAATCGCCCAGGTGCAGTGTTTACCAAAAACCTATGATGAGTCAGTACTTTCAGAATGACTTCCTACGTCTTAACTGCTACTTGCAGCGAAATAAAATGTGTTCCAACACACTCACACTTGGTGTAATAATGACCATGTGTCATGGAAGTAAATTATACTTTAGAATACTGCTAAGATTTAAAGCGGTGAGTCAAAGTCATTTCTTTAAGAGGGCTGTGGTGAAGGAAACCAATGGAAGAAAACATGTCTGTAAAAAAAAAATCGAGGACAGTAGGTTTTGTCGAATGTGCTGTATTTTGTGTATGTTTTTGACACACAGTAAGCCCTGGGGACTAAAGAATTGCAGGTATGTCATGGTTAAACTTGATTATCTATTGTTGCTCTTAAAAAACTAGTTGTTAAATTACTGCAATTTATATTTCTGTACCACATGCCTCATAACTTGAAACAGTACAACTAATTCAAACCAGTTGAGTATCACATTAAAGCTACAGATTAGTAGCCATTTTATAAACCCAACATGGAAAAGACTACATAAACCATTTTAACTTTTGTTACATTTTCACTGGCCTTCCTAAAAATAAAGAGATTGAACATGAGTGTGAAACATTTGCCTACAGACAAAACAGGCTCCTTCTTCATCTCTAAGCAGACTGTCATCCCTGGTCACCATCAGGTCTGTTCTTGCCCCAGTGAACATTCAACGCTGTCGGTGAGTTTGAGCTTAATTGGAAAAACCATCGACCGTTGACTGTACCCTGTGGCCAGCATTTGTCATTCTGTGTCTCTAAAAGAAAGAAGTCCAGAACATTCAGAAACCTGGATGCAGGCATGGCCGATGACTACTTGAAAGATTACATGAAGAACACCGTTTGCTTTTCTCAAACATGCAAAAACATCCTGCTTCTAAATTACAACAAAAAGGTCACAATCAACATTCATTGCTGTCGGTGGGTTTAACTGTGTGGAAGAGCTCACTGAACGATGAATGCAACTGTGTCCCAGTTTTCTTCAGACCGTCACAAGGAATATCATCAGGATACGCTGATGAAGGCATTATTTAGTCCGCCTGTCTCTTGTTAACCCAAAACAACAGCCACACAAGTAGCGTGAACGGACATCTTGGCGTTTTGGCTATAAGAGCTTGAGAAAAATAAAGATTCAAGTGACAGTTGGGAACGGGGGGTTGGGCTGAACATTTCGGTCATATAAACCCAACAGGAATAATAAATGATGTGTTAAAAATAAAAGTATCAGAGTAATATGGAGTGACAAGTGACACTTACTGGGTGAAACTTGTTTTAAAAAATTTGATCAAACCCCCAAATTACATATCCTGTTTTCTAACAAGTTGATATCCCTATGCTGTGATGATTTACTGAAATGTGTGTATGATTGTCAAAGCATTTTATTGCAATAAAGTACCTCACTTTCAGCTTTCTGTGGTGCTGTGGGTCTTTCATGCTCCTCTGCTTTGCTTGGGGGACATGTGAAATTGATGATGTTGGATGTGACACAGTCAAAAGTCTTTTTCTTTGAAACATTCATAACACTAGAAGCTATCTACATGATATTAATACCACTGATCAAAGCACTATACTAGTGCTGTGACGCACATTTAAATGTGATCAGTATTTAGTTAGGCTGCTTTAGTCTGTGCTTTTAATCCAAACACAATTTAATTTATTTATTAACTTTTAATATATATATTTTTTAAAAATGTGATTTCGGTACATAATAGGATACAACATGGAAATCATATTTCTGCATATCATGGAAGTGTACACATTTAAATGAGAAAATATATTAAATAAATCATATACATTGTGCTTTAGACTTTGGAGGTGCACCCCCACCCACTCATACGCACACACACTCCCTTCAAGAGTGTGCTGAGTAAGCTAGATGTTTTTGTTTTTCTTGTCAATAGACCACCATATTACCGTCAGGAACGACCAGCTTAGCATAGAAATGAGAAACCAAAGACTGCTAAATCTGTATCATAACCACTTCTTGACCAACAAAAATGTACTACAGTAAAGGGTAACAACTGGAAAACCCCTAACACTCAGTTTTTTTTCTTTTACTTTCATTTGAGCATTTATGGGTCATACCTGCATTTTTGGGGCCTTAAAATAGTTCTGCAGTATAATATCTTTGGTCAGGTGTCTACAATGTTGCACAATTCTCACATGGTTTATTTTGTGTGTGTGTAAAGACATTGTTTAAGGGGTCTAAGCTGTTAAATATAAATAAAAGCTATTGAGGAAAAACTCAATCATCTTACATCTAACATTACATTACTTGTCAGATCACAGGGCTTCTGAGCTCATAGCAGCCATGAGACAAGAATGAGTATAACCAAAAGACAGACTGAAAATGACGTCTGCATGAAATTACTGTGGAACTACAAGCAACAACATGAATCTAAATGAGTCATATTAACAGTAAATAAGGACCATTCTACCAAACTTTGCTATGCATCTTTTAGGAGCAGAATGAGTGTCTCAAAAAGATCATTTAATTACATTAATTGAAGTCTCTAATATTGTAATTGTTAAGCAATTGTCTCAAAACCATGGCCTCTGTAGGAAAACATTGAAAAAATATAAAATATTGATGAACACTGAGTGGAACTGTATTAGATTATCTCAGTGTTTACTAATAAGTAAATACATTTTTTTATACCAGCAAGAAAATTCTGTGACAAATTTTACATGAATCCCAACAGTTCGCTTTCCGGTCAGAACATAAAAATGCAGATTGAAATATGTCACTTTGGCAAATGAATGAAACCACACACCAACACAGTTAGAAATAATTATCATTGTGACAGAATTCTTTGAAAGGTTGCAAAGGCGTTGAACCATTTACACAAGCAGAATATAGATATTTTCCATAAATTAGTCATGTCATGGTATTTACACAGCTGAGATTGCAGAATACAAGACAGCATAGATTGGTATGACTTAGGGGTAATTTCAATTTTCAAAGATATATTTGTTAAATACGTCATACTATAGCAGTAGAATGAAACTGTAAACTATCGGCAAAGCAAAAATAGTGCATGCTTAACATAAAATTACATTTTTAAATGTTGCATAAATGAAAGAAGTCTGAAAGGAAAATCATACAAAAAAAGGTTCATCTCAGAGTGTTTAAACACAGTGGACTTTTACACCTTTATTTATTTTCCTATTATGTTATTGTTATGGCAGGAGATATTTCTGGATGAATTATTAATAGTTTTGGTAGCTGCAGCGCTATTTTTTTTAAACAAAGGTTAACCGATATGTTAAATGCAATACTGAGCCAATTCTGTTAAATGTTTTGTAAGAACAGACAAAGCGGTGAGGATGATTTGGGGAAAAAAAAGGGGAAGTTATTATTCATGTTACTGAAATAAAGCAAAGATGAAAACTAAGATTGGCACATTGTGGTGTTTGATTTAAAAATATATATATATTTTTCTAAATAATACAAACACTAATTTTAATCAGCCCCAGCACAGTGGGTTAAACCAGTAACTACAGTATATGAGAAGGGCTCCAATCAAATAATATAATAACTTTCCTTGTCCACTAGAGGAGTGCCATTGAACAAGACATGAGCAGATTAAAAAAAAACAGTCATGAGCTTAAATGTTTTCTTTCTGGTTCTTGTTTCTGTATCTGTATAAACATTAAAACATTTACATCAATCAAGAATCTGTCAAGAACACACAAAGAGTTAACAGTAAAGGAGACTTTATTTAAAAGCAATAAAACCTGAAGCATCATTTTCATTCATCTTTTTACATGCTGAAATATTTTAACTTGAAGAAAGAAGTTATTTTAAAGCAACTCATCAAAATAAAGTTGAATGCTCTGTATCAGGTGTTTTATTTTTTATGTCAACATTGTGCCACATCATTAAACCTATTAATTGGGATATAAGGCTTTAAAAAAGTTTAAAAACCAACTCATTATGAAATGATCTGAGAGGAATACGAGTGTTTTGAAAGCTCACTGATCAGGTCACTGATGTGTAGTCACTTAGATGATAAAATTATGGAGATTATGACTAAAAATAACAGCTGTAACTATATATTCAGCAAGCAAAATGTCCTGAACACTACAACACAGAAAAGTATAAAGTAAACTAAGCTAAAGTGCCCGTTGGTCTTCAGAGTGCAAAATCATATAGCTATGAGCAACTGTAGCTCAAGTGAGACCACAGTTATCTATGCTGAGGGCTGGTTTTTTCCAGACAATAAGGAATAGCCAGGGCAGGCCACTGAACCACAAGGTTTAAAGGAGTATAACTGCAACAGAGAAAAAACACTATATATGTACATATAAATATACATGTGTTGTGTTTGTTGTGGCGATTGGGATGAATGTGACATGTAGTATAAAGAGCACTAATTAGCCAAAATACAACTTTTAAAAAAATGATAAAAAAGCAGTTAATTTCCCATAGTGACATTAAACAGTGCTATACAAACTAAAATTGTCACTAAAAATCTGTTATCTAACTATGTAAACAAGTCACATTTGTCTTTATAAAATGATCAAGTTTCTCTTAAACATTTAAGCTAGCTTCTATACACTAAATCTAGTTTTTTTTACCCAAAAGTAGAAAGATGAACTGCTTAACTACCAGTTCTCTTTATTTTTTAACTATTTAGGAACATACAGTATCCCTTAAGACATTGTGTCTTAACTTTGTCCTGACTCCTATAAGTGATCACATGTAGTTTGATTATTTTTGACACATACAAGTATAAAGGAACAGTATTGAGAAAGTGGATTTCTAATGCATGTAGGATAAATTAAGTGGAATCCAGATGTACATGTAAATAGCAAACAAGCAAAATGATCTCATATACCAAGTTGAATTACAGGTTTCCAAATGTTGCCATGAATAGCTACAAGATTAATCAGAAAAATCGGTTTATAAGCATTATGAAGAGAAAATTCTGAAATTCTTTCAGGTCTTTCATGTCATTTACAACAATAAGCTGAAGTTTTCTTAAATATATAAATCTCACCAACTTTTAACCCACAAAGGACTCCTTTGTATTGGGAATTAGTGGTATTTCCCCTCTTTGTGCATTACCACCGTCCAGTGAATTTCTACTACCTAATGTCTGCTGGTCTGAGTTGCCTCTCACCCTCAGCCAGAAAGATCTGCATGGCCCGATACAACAAGTGAATGCCAAGCTCCCGTTTTCTTTTCTGCTGCCAACTGGACACTACACCATAGTAATCCCCACGCTTCTGATTGGTGAGCATCTTCAGCCCTGGGATAAAGAGGAAATTAAGTTGGTATCTGTACAGCATGAGAGCAATTTTACCAAAGATTGTTCAGTCATTTCATAACAACTTACCTCACATCAGCTCATTTCAACTGTCTTAATTATACTATTTGTGGCTGTTATTGATCAACTTGGAATAATTAAAAACTAAAAGCAATTTGGTTATGAAGCTAATGAAGTGAGATAAAAAGATAATCCTAACTACATAAAATACAAAAACTATTATTCGCAATCTGCCCAAAGCTATGACATATTTTTATGTTTGTATTAAACGTTTCTTTCTGCGCCATAGATATAATCAATTACTTTTTTTTACCCCATTACCACTCACCAATGGCCTCCACCATGCAGGCTTCCCTTGTGTAGGCCTCCACTGGGATGACATTCTGGAAACAATGCAGAGAGACGACGCCCTGACTGGCGTTCCACACCTGAAGTATGTGCTGCACTTTAGGGCACAGTCTCTGTAACAAAGTAAAAATGGATTCATAAACATGAACTATTTCTCATCTCAGTACAGGTTCATTTTAATACAAGACTTGTGCGTGTATGCTGCCTTACCTTGGCAGTTTTATCCCCGTTATAGTATTCTAAAGCCTCATAAAGGTGACTGTACGGGCGGGAGCGTTTTCCTTTGCCCACATAAAATATAGCATGGATAAAAATCTGGAAACACTCATGTGGAGCCATGGTGTGACTGCGGAAGGGGAGGTTTTTTGTCACTCTAACAGAAAAAAATGAAGAAAAAAAAACAATAGAATTTAATATTTTTTTGGAAGAGAAAAGGTTTCTCTACATCAGTGGACTGGATTTGGCTGCAACTCAAATCAATTAAAATCAGTTCTGGTACCTCAGTTTTAGCTAAGTTTGTGGTGAATACCGACTACTTAGACACCCCTGCAATCTCAGCAGACGTTTTACTTGATTTGTCAGCTTTTGATCCACTTTGTTACTTTATTTTTTTACCAAAAACTGAAAAGCTTTGTTGTTTAACATGAGGTAACTTCTGAAGCACTCAGTGACAAATCAGCATACCTTCACAAACAAATTACATGACTATTATCGAGTGCCTACCTGAATACAAACAGTGGATTATAAGAATTTTTTTTATACAAAATAAAAAACACATTCAGTTAAGCAAAAACAAGGCAAAGAAACCTTGGGTCAAGCAGCAGGTAGTTGAAGCTGGATTTAATAATACCCTCTCTCCACTTCCTGTTCTGATCTGGTTGGTCGAACTGCTGGCACAAAGCCTGCTCATCAGCTTGGCAATCGGGCAGTTTGAAGGTCTGCAGGATGCAACACAGTTCTGGGCTATAACCTAACTTTACTAAAACAAATAAACAAAAAAAAACAATAGAAACAGACTGTGAATGCTCTGTTGGCAACAGTGATAAGCAAAAAGTCAAATGTTCAGAAAAACTAGTTATTGCCCAAGTAATACAACTAACGCATTACCTTTTTGTGGCTGCTCTAACTGCTTCTGGTCAATTTGTGGCTGGGAGTTTGATTCCTGCAAGAGGCGGCAGAGCCTTCGCATGTAGGTGGGCCTGGTACGACTGTTGATAGGACCTGGACTCTCTCCTAACTCCAATAGCTTCAGTCTCAGCTCCTTATCAGTAACCCCTCTGGTTTCTTTTAACAAAATGTCCCCAGAGTTTCCATTCTTCTCCATCTCTGCCACCATTTGAGTTTTCTGGTTCTCGTGTTTTTTGTTGTCTTTCATTTCAGTCTGCAAGCAACGCCAGTCATAAAGAATGGTCTCCTCACTGCTGGTAGTACTCATGCCAGAGGTGAGTGAGGTGTCTGTTGTAGAAGGAACGTGGGTCTCAATCAGCTTATGGCCCTGTTCTGTATCAGTGTACAGGTACTCCACCGGTTCATCCAGGTCCTGGATAAGTGGACGCCCACCTGGGGTGTAAGACAGATCAGCCAGGCGCTGTGGTCGCCTGCTGACTGACAGTCTACTTATGCTGTATCTTGGAGTGCATCCAGTGCCTGGAGTACAAGGAGGGTCAGAATCTTCCCTGGACCTCCTTGGAGAAAAACAGCTGGATGTTGATGAAGATGAGGCAGACTCTGACTGGGAGCTGCAGTCCTCAGTAACCCAGACATCATCACTATTTAGGCTACTAATTTGATCTTTAGCAGGGGCATCATTAACTTCTCCCTTTGCACTGGCATCATCTGTACTGGTCAGGTCATCAGTCAAAAACTCTGCACTTTCAGCACCTTCCCTTTTCTGTTGAATAGCAAGAATAATTTCTGCTAGATTTCTTTCGTAAGCATTAACTGAATCATCCTTGCTCTTTTCTAATAAAACTGTGTCCGAAAAAGATTCATCCGCAGAGTCAGATAAATTCTTAGAAAGAATGAGAGTATCGGCTTGGCTATTACTGACACTGGAAGTAGCTCTGAGAGTGCTTGTCTGTGTCTCCTGGCTGTCCATAGACACAGAGTCTCCTCCTTTACCTCTCTCTGAATAAGATGGCGTATAGCAAGGTACTTGTGGGGAGTTGTAGCAATATCCACTGCTCTGAGTCCTTGGCGTCTGTCGGAGTATCCGAACTGGTGTAGGCAGGGTTTCATCAAACAGAGAAGACGTTGTGAGGGGGCTCTGTGGAGTTATGCATGTTCTCAGTGAACAACGACTCAACCTTGACCTCGTCCTGCCAGTGACGAAAGGACTGGGTGTGAAACTAAGTTCACAATTTTCTTCTAATGTTCCAGTCGCATCAGATCTGACTTGTTCGTAAAGGTTATTTTTACTTGAAGTGTTCACATCTGAACCATTACAAGCCTCAAATGCGTCCCTCTTTTCAGATAAGTTAAGTTTATCAAGCATAGCAGGTAAAGGCTCTGTTTCAGGTCTCGGACCTATGTCGGGTTCTGCTCGACGAGGTGGAAGATTCTCATCTTGCTTTGTAAATTTATGATCAGAGTCAGTAGAAACCTGAGTTTTTTCATCAGATTCAGTTCCAGGTGAAACCTCGTCTACAGCAGGGAGTAGAAGATGCCCAGAGTGTGTGGAAACATCCAGAGCACTGGTGTAATGATCACTCTCACAGCTGCTGTAACAACTGCTACTAGTCCCACTGCTACTGCTGCCAACACGGGAATGTGCTTGCTGTTCAGCCGTATTTATCTGAGGTACTTTTACATTTTGTTCCTCCGGTTCCTCATCACTCACTTCTAAAGCATGACTGACAACTGTTTTCTCCAAGTCTTCCTCTGTCCCCTTGCTGCTTTCTCTGCAGAAAACATAAACATGATCTGGTGATGTGACATCAATGCCCTGCTTTGGTAAAATAGTTGCCATGCGTTCTGAATTCAGGAAATCAGAGTACTCGGACATGTTAAAAGGTAAGCTGCTGGTGCCCTGGCTGTCACCAGCAAGATGCTGACTGGGAGATTCAGGGCTGAAAACGGGGACATATTCATCTACACCTCTGAAGCTCACACTCTTCCGACTTCCCTGCCTGGAGTAAAATGCTGGAACAGTGTATTGTCTGGGGGAAATGATAGTGCCCTCCGCTTTAGGAGTGTGTTCATTTGCATTTGTTGTAAAAATGTCTTTGTCATTACAAAAAACATCCTCTTTAAGAACTGGCATTGTAGCTGCAGGTTCCACTGCAGACACACGAGTGCTTGAAAGGACAGAAGGACCAGAGAGTCTGTTAAATGATATTTGTCTGCAATTTGGTATTCCATTATTGTTTGACAGGTTAAAAAATGATGAGCGCCTTGTGCTGCTGAATGGGGCTTCACCAAAGTCACTTATCATAGAGGACTGAGAAGTTAAACTGTAGTCTGATTCAGGATAGCTGGACATATCAGTCTGGTCTGAGTAAACAGCTGTGGAGAGAAAAAGCAAAGGTGTTTACAGCTCCTATCGTAATTAACTTTAAGACTAAATGTGGAAATAATTTAGCTGCTATTTATATAATCTACCGTACGCTTTATACACTGCTACAGGGAAATAAGTCAATAATTATATTGCGAGTGTTTTCATGGAAAAAGAGCAAGCATTAAAATGTAAATTACACTTGTTTAGTAATACCATACATATCTTTGACAGAAAATGAGAAAATATCTTACAGTACTGAAATTTGGGGAACTCGTCTTCTTCTGTGTCTGCACAGCTGGTTTGGTATTCCTGAAGGAGATGGGCACATTTCCGATTGTCCTGTTGCTCTGCAAGCTGCCCTGGTGTGTTCCCTTCCTGCACAAACAAAGCAAATAAAACACAAAAATATCACCAAAAATGTGTACATTTTGGAATACTTCACACATTTTCTAAGACGTTGTCTCCACCTGGAATTGACCTTCGTTGTGAAGGAACACTTCTATGCGCAGATGTGAGCACAGCTTTTTGCAGCTGTCCTTCAGTAGCTCAAATAACTAGCAATAGCCAGTCTCCCAAAGCCAGTCTTTACAGAGAAAAATAAACCTGTGATGTTTCTTGCTAACATTTTAATATAAATTATTAAGCTCATTATCAGTGATGGGTGCCTGGAAAGAACATTGTTTGCAGAGGTTATGTGGGTG
Source organism: Pseudomugil gertrudae (assembly GCA_037177535.1). Classification (NCBI taxonomy): domain Eukaryota; kingdom Metazoa; phylum Chordata; class Actinopteri; order Atheriniformes; family Pseudomugilidae; genus Pseudomugil; species Pseudomugil gertrudae. Next base: position 10,073,850 of record JBAMHV010000015.1, read on the forward strand.
GCAGGATTGCCATTTTACATTGAAGCATTTAAGCTAAATTGCACAGATGTTGCTAGCAGTGATTTTATTAGGATTTGTAAATTCAGAACTGACAGATGGTGGAAAACACACTCTGGCACCATCATGACCATTGAAGAAATTAAACATCAAGGCTAACTGCATTGATGCTGATTAAGATGCAACTTAAAGCAACTAAAAGCAAAAAACAATCAATAAACGACAATGTTGGGATTTCCTTTGCATTAGTATGAGATATATATACTTGACATTATGTTTGTTATTTTGACAACTAGTTTAACAAAGACATTTGTTGCATTTTTGTTTGTTTTGCTGCATTTAAAACTATTTAATGGTTTGTGCTGACATCCGTCTTTACCTTTTTAAACAAATCCTGATTCTAACAAAGCACAAACTTGTTTTTCAGTTAGGCTACTTGTTTAATCAATTATATAATTGACAGAATATTTGATAACCAAAACAACATTACGCTGCATCCTACACCTATCTCACTTTGAGGTCCAATCACCACATTTTAACATTCATACAATGCAGCACCATTATTCTAGCAGTTAGCTGGCATGTCAATGAATCAAAATAGAGCTTAAATTAAACATCATATTAGGTAAAAATATATAGATAAAAACTTAGGAAGACTTTAAGCATTTATTTAATTTTATGTAATAAAAATTACTGTGGACACTCAATGTAAATCAGGATTTTGTGGTTCTGTGTGACACAGCCTATGTGGTTATGTCATTTAAAGCATGAAAATCAGATCTGATCACAGGTAGTCACTTAAAAATGTATAAAGAATTTTATTTTCTTGTCATCTGTGGACTGACATATTTAATACTGTCAGCTTGTGGCTGATTAGACATAAAATCTTAAGCTCTTATTTTATGCTTAGTTGTTATAAGGCAATAACACAATTTCTTTTAAATAACTAATCGCAATGTGTTCATTCTGATGTAGGCTTACTGCCCTGCTTACCAACATTTGATCCAAGCAAAACATTTAAAAACAGGCCAAAGCAGGACTTACATGATCTTCAGCATCCGGGTTCCCTCCGTGTATTAAAAGCAGCTTGAGATTTTGATAACATCCCCACACTGCAGCTATATGAAGAGCAGTCATACCCTCAGATGATCTGGGGAAAATGAACAAATCAATCAGTATATAAAATACATTTTCATTTCATTTCTCTGTTTGTTACCATACCTCGTATTAGGGTTTGCACCATGTTGCAGCAACATTTTCAAGCAGCGTAGATTCTTCTCAGTTTCTTTACCAACTGCCAAATGTATTGCTGCCACTCCTCTACTATCCACCACTGTATCAGGACTTGCACCCTTTGATAAAAGATGCTGAACAGATCTGAGAAAAGGGGAAAAATAGACCAAAAACTACATTACAAAAAAGCAGTATGTGTATTCTCCAAGTAAGAGAATCATTGTGAGCAAGAATATTAAAGCCTCACTATAATAGCATGACCAGTATACAAGACTGGTTAATTCTGTA
>JBAMHV010000015.1:10086914-10108834 GCA_037177535.1 Pseudomugil gertrudae
GTTTTAATAATTACTTCCTCTCTCATTCCAAACATGTTAATATGCGTTCTGTCCGTCTTATTTGATGAGTCTTGCAAAGATCACAGCAGCCATGTGTGCGCAATAACGCATACAAACCGTTTGCACGTCTTTTTGACACGCGGTAAATATAGACGCAGTTTCTATCCGCAAAATCACTTACGGGATTGATAAATCGCTTTGCATGTGCTAAAATCATATATTTACATGTTCTCCTCCTACCACACGCAAAATTGCGTGTGAACGCCCCAATTTACTCATTGAGGCAAAGGTACTATTTGAGACGGAGGCGCAATTTTGCACCTTTGAAAGACGCAAATCCTTTTGCTCACTGTTAGTAGATCAGTTTGTACTTTTTTTAGCGTGAGCAATGAATTTGCACGCATATTAGTACACGCAAACCTTTAGTAAATCTGGCCCATTAAGTATTAATTAGTTCAAATGCTATTTTGCTAATTCAAGTTTGTGTTCCTTTGAATCTTTCTTCCAGTTTATGCTTTGGCAGTTTTCTGTGGTATTGTCCTTACCTGTGTTCCCTATTCTCTCAGACCTGCTGGTTTTCACCTACTCCATACTTCCTTCACCTGCCTCCACTTTCTTCATCACATTGCCAAGTATTTATCTGCTGACTGACAGACACTCATCATTATCCAGACATTGGTAACTGGCCAGCCGTGCATATTTTGCTTTACTGATTAAATTAGTTTATTTACTCCATTTAACCTGTTTTACAGCTTAAATTTTCTTTTTCAAATTTACTTTGTTTATCATATCTTAAATCCTGAGAGTTTCTGCACCATAGCTCTTCACCAGATCCCCATGTAACAATGACAATTTGGAAACAATCCTGTCTTATCCGCACTAACTTATAGATACACCGTCTAATTTGCCGTACCACTATATTTTTTTACTTGTTAAAGTTTTATTGGTTGTTAGTGGTTTGATTTTTACTGGTAAACCTAATATTCAAGTCAAGTCATGTCTATGATCATGCACAAGAAAGACTCAAAATGGTTCCAGAATTGTTAAATTGCACACAGGAATGTTTGTTTTTGCTTTTGTTAGTGTTGTTTTGGCTTTTATTGCTTGTCTTGACATGGGGAGAGCCACAAACAAGTGCTTGGAGCAATTTCTCCCGGTAGGATTAAGAAATGTGTTCTGAGTGATTGGACCACAGTGGATGCTGTTTTACTTTATTTTAGTTTATTGCTTTTGCACCATGGTCATGGTTGTCTTGGACACAACTCTGTGTCTGCATGGGTAAGTCACCATGGTAACATGATGCTTAACCCACTGAAACTGTTAAAACTAGGGTTAAGTTTATTTTGCTATCTTTCTGGATAGGTAGTAAGCTAGAGGAAAGTCTGCTCCCACTGTTTATGTGGTCTTCACCAGTAGAGTATAAGTAGCTATTGTATTTTTAGTTATTGGTGTGTAAGACCTATTTGTCCAGGCCCAGTAAAAAAAACCACTAGCAGTGTTGTGATTACTACAGAGTAATTCATTCAAAGCCCACGTGTGGATCTATTGAAGCTCTCAAAAAACAAAAGTTGAATGTATTTGCAGAGGATTTCAAGATTGATTGTTTAAATCAATGTTGCAAGTGTTGCACTCCTGAAGTGAACTGCTCGGTACACGGTCATCAATTTTCTTTTTTGCAACATTTATTAAAAGAAATATGTCCAAGGTTCGTTACAAGCAGGTGTCTCGTCTCTCTTTTTTACACGTCACCCTTTTTCTTAAAGGTACAGTAAACAGCTTCTCTTCTCTTAAAGGGACAACCGTTTTTTTAAAATAAAAGAGATGTGCATTTGACATTCAGAGCCTAAAGCAAACTAAATAAAACATATTCGTTCAACTTATTATTTTGGTCTTTTTACCTGAACATAAGAATATCAGACCAAGTTAAATTAATTCAGGGCGCTACACAAGGAATCATATGGAACCATTTTTCCACTTGTGTGTTTGCTTGTGAATTGACTTAAACACAGTTTTAAGGCCACCCTTTCAGAGTGTATAGCCATTTATCTGAATGGGCACAAGGCAATAAGTAGCCACTTCAAGGTAATGATCACTGGATACAGGTTTTTTCTAGTACCTGGAGACGAGTTCTGCCTGAGACAGAATATTCATGCTCCAAACCTAATCACTGCCAACCCACAAAGTACAGAACAGGACCTGCAATTATTGTCTAGGAAAAAGGCCAATGGAAAAAGAATTTTCCTGTGTTAAATATGAGGAGTAAATCTTTGTTTAGTAATCATTCTGGAAAGCCTGTTGTATCAAGATTTTGTTACTGTTTTTTTAAATATATTTCTGTTTCCCACAGGCAATTCTATGAGATTTTTAGTGACGTGGCTGTATCTTAAGTGTTGTTGACTCTGCCCTGGTGGGTGACAAACTGTTCCCCAGTTCACCTGTACTTTATTCTGCAATCAGCAGCAAGTATATTTGATCAGCTCAGCCTTCCAGTCATCAGATTGTTGATTACTCAATGGTAATAGCTCTCAGCCTTCTCAGCTAATTTTGCCCATCTTTGTCATTTTGCCTGCTTAACTCGCTTTTTGTGTTTGTTTCAAACAGCTGCCTGCCACAACCATCTCAATCCTGAGATTTGTTCTGTGGATACCAATAAAATCTACAGATCTGTTTACATGCCTGGATCCTGGTTCTCATGCAAACGCAACAATAAGACAGCCAGCTCAGAGGCAAAGTTTGACTGGGCGCATGTTTGTCAGGAAGTTTTTGAGGACATAAAAAAATTGATTTCCTGTGGCCCTGTTTTGGCTGCTCCCTGAATGGGTGAGTTTTTTTTAGTGGCAAGTGGATGACATGTTAAGAACTGTTTTAACTGCAGGAGGTGGACGATGCACCTTTCCTACCTTTACAGGTTCTTTTTTGGGAAGTTATCATGCATTCCAGTCTGCCTCAGATCTTGAAAATAATAAAAAGTTTGCCATTAAATTCTTACCAGCTGAACCATTCCATTTAGCAAAAAGAGGCTTTAGCTCTGATTGGGGGTCTTGAACGTTTCAAGGTTTATGTGGATGGTGATCAGAGCTGAAGGGGTTATGTACTATAATGGGCTTACCATTATAGTGCCATTATAGCTAGTGAACCAACACAAGCTCTGGTTTCTTTGTGTTTTGGTTATTTTTAGGACAGTTAGCCTAGATCACTGGTTATAGTGCTAAAGCTGCAGAGGGGGTAAGAGGCTAAACTTATAAAAAACCTGCAATGGTAAGTCTGGGAACCCATTTTAACTCCATGTAGTAACTTTACTAACCTTTAGGTTTTGCATCTTTGTGCAATGTGACACAATTGGCAGATGCATGTTATGTTACCCAGCCATTAAGTGCACTTCATTACTGACATTACCCATTTCTACACTCCGCTTTTGCTTATTTTGTTGCGTTTGATAAAGTTAGATGGGTATAAATTAACACGTAGTCTTTTTTATTTAATTGATGTATTTTCATGTAACAATTTGTTGTGTATGACTTATGACAAAGTCATTCTATTATTCGCTGCTCTGGCAGATGCAGGGAAGCTTGGCCATACTTTTGTTTCTTCCAGGGTGAACTACTGTAATGCATATCCTATTGGGATCTCTGGCACGAACATCCTGGCAATGCAATACATACAGAACAGCATTGCCAGGATCCCGATGAGAGACTACAGCTAGGGTCTTTTCACCAAAGAAGAATGGGTGCTGGTTCGGTGTTGGTGCTAAAGCCAGAGCTCAGCTGGGTCAACTCCAGTGCTTCCAAAGAATCAGTTTTGTTGTCAACTGAAAAAGCATTCAGTTCTGGGTCATTACATAATCTAAAACATGTTTACCTGCGTAATATCAAATTTCATAGCCTCTACCTGTCGCATATAACACAACTGTGAGTTCAGGGCACTAATTGTATAGGTCACTGGTCGGTCACCAAAATCAGAAATGGTTCAGAAAAATATGGGTTGCTCGTTGCTGCTGCGTCCCAGTTTCCTCCTCTGACCTTTGAAATGTTTTTGAGACTTTTTTTTTTGTAGATCAGCTTGTCTATGTTCCGTTCAAAGCTGCAGCCCTCTCCTGCTGTTGTTTAATTTACTTTGAATCTCTGCAAAAAAACATAAAGCCAGGAAACACTAGTGTCCTCCTCTGGCCAATCCTGCTTGTTCTTGGGGCTCATTTCTTTGTTTTTCTTAAAATGTTGGTCTATGTTTCTACGCTATTATTTTGACCAGGTAACCCCCACCCCCGGCTGCAGACGCAAAATGCATGAACCGGTTCTCAACTGTGGTCCAGGAGAAAGTTGGTGCCTGGACAGAACCGGTTTTGAGTGCCAGGAGCCGGTGCTTAGACAGTAGAAAGACAAAGAACTGGTGCATAGTCTGGCACTGGAACAAGGTTGGTCAAAAGACAGCCCATGACCACATCACCCCTTAAATCTCTTGACTGGTTCACACTCAAGATTGCATACACGGATTTCCATCTCATCCACCAGTACATTTATAGACATGCGTTCTCATGTACCTTCTGTTCTGCAATCAAAATACTTTTCAGGCTCCCTAAACGAAACTTAACACTAAGGGTGATTGGGACTTTACCTCTGCACCTCCAACGCTGTGGAATGCCATCCTCTACTTTCCAATGGGCCTACAGACTGCAAATGCTCTTTATAGGACCTAAAAAAAACCCTATTATTTTACCAACATATTCTGCAAAAAGTCTTTAATTTTTTTAAAAATTATTTATCTTATAATAATAACTATTATTATTTATTGTTGTTGTTGTTGTTATTATAAGCCTAGTAAAAGTAGACCAATTGTTATGACCAATAAGTTAAATTCTTGGCTTGTAATGACAATTGAGCAGATAAATACTTGACTATTTAACAAAACCATTCCAGTCATATTTCTTTGAATGGATGTAAACAAGCCCAAAGCCAAAATGTTGCATTTACTACACCCTTTTATCTTTCATCTGATGATAAACTAGGATCAAACTTCAAGAAAAACTACTACCAAATGAAATGACAAAATGACTCAGTCAAGAAAAAGAAGATTTTTTATGCTTATACATAAACAGGAAAACAAAAACAAACAAACAACAATCAATTTACTGGCATTTGCTTGTAAAATACATTCATTCACAATCCAGGTATATTTTTTATATTTTATAAAGGTTTAATAGAAAACATACAAAATACATTTTTAACAAAGCTACATATTTATTACTCCTGAAAAACGGAGTGAAAATTTGAGGCATATTAGTTTTTATAAATTTATGTATTTACTTTAATGTTGCAGCTTGATATTTATTTGTACAGGGAGGATTAATATCTGAAGCAGTGGCCACCAACTTCTGTCCTTGACATCTGCCAGGTTTAAGTATAAAAGTAAAGGACACCTGATTAAAATGCAAAGGTTCTACTTGTCAGTTTCTCCACTAGTCTGTTAATGAGCCACTGATTTGAGACAGGTATGTTGCAGCAGAAAAACACTAAAATCTGCAAAAAGGCAGTTCTCAAGGACCAGCACACCGGTCTAAAGTGTCCAAAAGCTTGATAGTGAGCGCTCAGCCTGCTTGTTTGTTTAAGGTTGTTCTCTGTTAACATTAACTGATCAAATTATAAAAACATGAAAATGTTTCACATGGTAAATTATTTGACAGAGAGGAAAGGGGGTGAGAAATCCTGAAAAAAAAGCACCTGAGAAAAGTTAACACATGCATGTTTAACCTTACAATTATCATACATGGTAAGATTCAAATGTGTATGGATAAATAGTGGGATATGTGAGTATTACGTAATACAGTACTGTGTTTTTTCCCTGCTTTTTGATTTGCCAGTCTGTGTCCACATTTAGAATGTGAATATTTTGTACATAGTCTGTATTCTGCATGCAAAGTAACTGTATAATGGTTTCACTGCATGTGTGTGCTTGTGTGTGTGTGTGTGTGTGTGAAGGTCATCTGTGCAACCAGAGGAAGCCCAGCATGACAAACAATAGGCCTAAATGTTTGCTCACACTCCCAGCTGATGAACGGCTGTGAGCATGAATAGGATGAGGTGGGCAGTGTGAGTATGGCTCCAAACAGGCAGCATATGCCATAACATGTGCAACATAGTGTTGCTCCTTCACCCCGTGAAACAGATGAGCCATTGGACCTTTGGCATAGATGGTAACGTCCTCTCCTCCGTGTGTCTCAGCATCCAGTGGAACCGCAGCCTGCTGCATGTACTCTTCATCATCTATAGAGAGACATTAAGAATGTAGTCTTACAAACCTTGAATTGACCTTGATGTCATTTCATACTAAAATTGCCTTCAGTCAAGTGAAATATTTCAAGAAAGAGCTGAACATTCAAGTGAGCGAAATGGTAAACTGGAGCGTAATGACTTTGCCACATTAGCTTTTAATACTTTTAGTATTGCTATTATGAGAGATTGTGCTTATAATACCTATTCACTTCATAGATGTTTTTGTCCTTGCCATTTGGCTCATAGGATGGTGTTTTGCAAATCTTTTATAATTGACCTAATTAAACTTAATTACAGCCTTTTCAAAACCCAGAAGGATTTTCAAGACCTTTTAATGAATATTACAGGAACTAGTCTTTGGCTCTTTAAGTGAGGCAAACAATAGCTGTACAGAAAGTATTTAAAATTATTATGATAAAAATTTTGCAATCTGTTGCATGCACCAGATAAAGAGTTATTTTTTTCATAATGTGAAGATTGTTGTGAAAGTCTGTTGGGAAGTTTTACACTTTTGCACCTTCGGTTTGCTAATGTAGCATTAATATTTTGACCTAATATCTTTCATCTGAGTACAAATGCCGACCTTTTGCAGTGGTCCATAAGTATCCAGATGCACATGTGTTATAAAGAAATCCCTCAAAGTGCAAAAAGGGCTGAGTGTACACTTTGAGCTACATGTACTGGTTCCAAAAACTAAGAGCCAGATCCTTAAAAAGAACAAAATTTTTTCTTTTCTTTTCCCCCCATTTTACATTTTTTAAATTATTAGTTTAAGTCACAGTATACTTCAAGGGCAGATGCATTTCCACCTTCAGATATACACAGTCATGGAATGGTTAAAGTAAATGGTGCAGAACAAGAGGAAGGGGAACTGGATCACTGGAGTCAAATATTCCACAGAAAATAGTAAAGTACAGTAACATGAACAAATTGAATGCTGTGCTGAGGACAAAACAAACGACCAGACTATGACAACCAAACATAACATTTCATCTTTGGTTACCAGAGAAAAACACAGGCATGAGTCAGCATAACCACATCAGTCTTTTGTATATAAAAGAAAAGACAAGTTCTTGCATTTGAAGGATATAAGTTAGTACTTACAGTAATCTACCAGTGTGATGTTCTCTCTGGTTCCATTTATATGCACATAACCAGGACCATTGGCATAAAGAATGCTTGTAAACGGCATTTTGTCACCAGCCTTCTTTGGTGCCAGACCTGAATGATGATGGAGAATATAAATAATAATAGACATGTGGAACCATCTTACATTTAAGCAAAATGATCAAACATTGAATATATTTTGACAAAAAAGTGAAAGTGTGGCTTTGAGATCCACAGTCTTGCTTATTATACAATCACCTCCTTATACCATTCAAAGAATAAATTATTTTACTTTGTTATTACTCATTTTCTTGCAGTTGTTGATCTTAACTGCATTTAAGTCTGTTTGAGTTGAATCATACCAAAGATGGGATTCCCTCGAGGTGTGTTACCGCCAAATGTGAAGACGTGAGAGTGGTCAGCAGTTACCACGGTTAGTGTGTCAGATTCTCTGGTGAGCTGTGCAGCACGCTGAATGGCACTGTCAAACATCACGGCTTCTGTGAGTGCCAGTTTGGCAATGCCATCATGGTGACCGTGATCAATTCTTCCTCGTATTGTAAAATAAGAGAAAAAGGACTTTAGACTCAATCAGTAGGTTTCATTCTTTAAAAAAACTGAGTAGATGTAATTTAATTGCATGGATAATCAGAATATGTTTACTGTAATTTCATATTGTATGTTATCATATACTACTTATCTTCCACAAACAGGAAGTATCCTTTTGGATTTTTTCGGAGGATTTGAATGGCTTTTTCTGTCATCTCCACAATTGATGGATCACGGGTACTATTCCGGAAAAGCTCGAATCTCATGTCCTTGGGCTCAAATAGACCTAGAACCGCCAACAACAAAGAGGCAAAAACAGCAAGTACATTGCAACAGAAATGTTAAGCAACATAGCCAGTTTTAAGATGGAAAAAGAAAGATTGGGGAGCAAAAAACTTGACGTTCTTGAAGTTCAGAGTAAGAACATAAAAGCTATTTATGAGGATGTGTAAAGATAGTAAAGATGATAACATCTATATCACAGTCATAGGCATTGCACCAAAGAACACACCTTTAAGTCTTTATCACTGAACTATGAGTTGATAATACCAGTCAACAGTAAATTTAAAGGGCACCAACATGACTTTTTTAAAATGGCTGAACAAATGAAAGTGCATACATAAAGAGCAAACAACAGTAGTCACAATGGAGTTCATGTGGCAGAACTACTGCTGCTTATCACCCGTGTTACTGTAAGTATGAACTTACCCATGAGACGGTCTGTGCTTTTAATATTTATTTCATCAAACTCTTTCCTGTGCCAAACATAGTGGGATCTCTTGTTCTGAAATACAAACCAATGGTCACATATCTGTCCGCACTAGCAACAAAAAGTTGAATGAACTAAAAATGTTTGACACTAATATTAATAACTTTACTGGTTTGGCCTTCAACCACTCCTCAATGAGGTTTTTTCTGTCTTTGCGGTGTCCCTTGCGAGAGTTGGAGGTAGGGTACTCAGGATCGGGGGTGTCCTTTGGTGTCATGTACATTCTGCCTCCCCCCAGAATCACCTTAAAACACCAAACAGAACAAAGACATTGTTTATAATGAAGCAGATTTAGAGACTGACTCTTTGCAGAGTTAGATATTGATTCTGTTTCTGAGTAAGTAAACTAAATATAAACATGGTTATTTAAAAAAAAAAATCTCCTTCAGTTTTTCAATGTGGACGAACTCAACTAAAGCCAGTAGTGATCGGGCAGACAGGTAATATCAGAGTATCCTGCGCTTTAGTTTCTTGGCCAGTCTAGTTAGAATGAGTACAAATATTCTGCTCTTGGCCAGAAAATGTTCAGAAAAACAACAGGTGTAACAGGTGTATGACTCAACCATACATACAATTAAAAAAAACAGAACATGCCTGTGGCAGCATGGATGAAAGATGAGGTTGGGTCTTTGTAAGGGGAGCTTAAATCATTTATTTTAAACAGTACACCATATCTGTTGATAGTGAAGAAGCTTGCCTATGAATTTATTCATTTTCTCCATACATTATTATCTACTGTATAACTTACAGTGAACTTGCATTGTAAGCTTTGATTTTTCCCTTGGCACTCTAAACAATGCAGCCCCTTACACTCTGCTCCATTTCATGTAATTTTGCTTCAAAAACTTGTAAAAGTGTTTTACAAAATGTAAAACTGCCTCAAAGATTATGAAAGTGTTTGACATAAATCTGAAGTAGTGTTCACAAGTGTTTTGCAGTTGTACATCTAAGTTTGCAACAAGGATGTAAAATGTTTTAAGTTTTATAAAAAAAAATGGGAACATAAAGTTATTTTGCCCTGGTAAGTGTTTCTGCATTATAGGTTTTGTTTTCTTACATGTAAACATATTTTCTATGATGTAAATGTTTATCATGAAAATGCAAATTGTTTCAAGTTCCAGACAGATAAGACTCTGTCTGGAACTGTCATCAGTGTCCTTGCACTTTGAAAATAAAATGAGTAATTTATTTATTAACTATTTGCTGTTGAGTAATATGGTCTGAGGTTAAATGAAGCCACACTTTATCAGTATGAAAAGAAAACCATAAAAGGACACACTGCTTTAGATAAACTCTGTTTCAGATGTACTTTCAGCCATATAATGGCAGTTTTTTTTTTTTTTTGTTAATGTTCCAGAAATTCATTGATCGCAAGTTATGTTAATGTAAGTGCCAAATGGCCCATTTCCTTACATCAATGTCAAAGTTGCTGACCAGTTGGGTGGCAATATCAACACAACCCTGTTGGTGTGCACTGGAAGGAAGATCTGAATCACTGTACCAGCTGCGACTGACTGAGTGGGCGTAAGCAGCAGCAGGGGAGGCGTGCTGGACACGGGTGGTGGTCACGATACCGACTGATTTACCTGGACAACATAGAGAAATATTTTAATAAGAACCAGGGAGGCTAATGAGAATGAGTTTATATTGGGATTTTAACTGGCCTAACCATTCAGCCTCCCAAATATACGAATACTATGATTAAAATACAGAATTGAAAAAAAAAAAATAAAAAAACCTTTCAGCCTTCATTTTGTTGGCTTTGGGAGATGTCTAGGACTTTGGTAAACATTAAGGAGATGCACTCTCAAACATCCCCAAAACATCTTGTTTTAACACAGAAATCTCTCACCCTGAAGTTTCATTGTGTTTTTCTATTGCTCTTTTCTTTTATGTAGATGTTGTGACTCCATCTGCATCTGTGATCAGTTAATCCTTTACTACTCTCTCCTTAATACATTCATTACATTCATATTCCCACAAGAAGCCAAAACTACCTTTGTTCTATAGGTATTGAAAACATGCACACATATATATATATATATATATATATATATGGTCTTTATATAGGGTGCTATAAGTTTTATTTTGAACAGTAAACCATCACTACTGACAGTCTAGAAGTTTGCTTATCATACAATTATTTTACTCCACACTTTATCTACTGTTTATCTTGAGATACGAATGTAATCTCAACTTGATGCCCTTTTCAATACAGATTACCTAAGTCATCTACCCTTTTTACCTTGCGCCTTGGCACGACGGAGCACTGAGTAGACCTCATTACCAAAAGTGGTATTACACTCATAGGCCACTGCATTAGCACTGAGTCCTACTGTCTTAGCATTGGCCTTCACCCCACAATGATAGGCTGTAGCAGTGCTTGCACTGTCTGCCACCTGCTTATCCACGCTGTAAGTCTGTAGAGAGATGACACAAACATAACAGAACACTGGGTAAACATTGCTGGCAAGCTGCCCAGAGTGTACCCCACCACTCACCCGAATGGCTGCTGGGATAGGCTCCAGCTACCTAGGACCCTGAACTGGATAAGCAGTTAAGAAAATAGATGGATGAATGGATGGGTAAACATCCACCAATTAAGATGCTATTTAACTTTGGCAACAGATCTGCCAGGTCAAGTAAACCTAAAAGTTTTATGAACACTGTCAATAAATAACGCTCAAACTCTGTCTTGATTGTAGGTTGAGACAACAATACCAAGCAGTAATTATTTACTCAGCTTCACGTTCACACGCACGATGCAGTAATTTAGAGATTTCCAGTTGAAGAGTTGATTATGACTAAATCCTGCAAAACTCTTAAGACAACAATTTCAGGGCTTAGGCTCCAGGGTGGGTGTGGGGATATTAAAAAACAAGATGTGGCATGTTGGGGGACTGTGGGAGAAGCAGAAACAATGAAGAAAAAAAACCCTGACCCACCCTCCTTTATGTTAAGGAATTCACCAGTAAAACTGTTTCTTTACCACCATGTTCTCTCTCCATGTGTCACACTACTAATTTACCACGCAGCCACAAATTCACCCAAAAATAATCAATAGTTTATCATAACATATGGTTTGTCATACTATATAAATATTTATATGGTCTGTTTTCATTTCTGTTACCTGTTTAGGCAAAATCTAAACAGTTTAATAAGGGTTTGGCTTTAACAAGAAACCTTTAATAGCGGTAATACTCGGAAAAAAATGCTTTAACTTCATTACCTCAAGATAACAAGGAATGTTTGAGATAAGTCAAAGATTGTAAAACAAAGTCTTTGCTTCTTAATAATATATTCCCTGAATTCTAAGAAACTGAATAGCACGTGCCCTGATGTCATGATAAATAAGGTTGGGACGTTTCTAGAAAACAAACATCACTTATCATTATATTGAGATAAATTGTCATATAATGGAGTACATTATCTTGACTAAACAGCATGAAAATACATAATTACTTATATAAATGCTCCCTGCTTCCAGAAGTGGCGTGAACAAAACAATGATTTAACCCTGCAACATATCGATGAGATGTTTCAATATGACTAGTCAAGCGATTTTATCAGTGAATAACTTTGGACGAATTAATCTTAATTATTTGTTGGATAAGGCTTTACAGCAAATTGAAATGTGTTTTGAGATACTGATTAAATGGAAGCTGGAGGAGATGTTAGTACACTCAGATGGAAGGACTTGGTGTTTTGCTGTTATCATGGAGACAGACCTGACATGTTCTGATTATTTAATGTTTGATGCAATATGCAAAGTATTGAACAAAAGTACATTTAATTTATTTGGAAAGGAATAAAAACATGAAGCACATGTCTGTTGTATCTAGCTTTTGGTCTGCTCCACAAAACTGACCCATATACAGATGGATTTTGCCATGAGACTGCTACTACTGTATTATTACGTCAATATTTGTATGTGAGAGAAGCAACTAAAAGTCGCCAGCACAATCAATATTACACATACTGAAAGCATTAATTTATTATTTCATTTTTCTAAACCGCTTAATCATATTCAGGGTCAAGAGAAAGCTGGAGCCTGTCCCAGCAACTAGTAGGTAAGAGGGAGAGTACACCCTGGACAGGTTGTTAGTCCATTACAGCATACTAAAGGCAGTTCAGAGAAATATTAGCTTGTGTGATATGATCATACTTCCTGATTGTTAGAAATCTGCCAACTGACTTCTTCACAGTCTGAAATGAGTTTATGGATTTATTGAGATAAAGAAAAATGCTGATCCAGTAATTATTGTCGGCATATGAGGACAGATAGTTTGGTTTATCTATTGTTAAAATACAATATATACATTTTCTTTTTAATATTTCTGAGCTTATAACAACAGTATTGAACATTTAAGTGGCATAGATGGGTTCAGTTTAATATCTCTTGATAAGATGATGATTAATAGCATGCACAAATGGTTTAATATGTTTTCTTTTAGACCAAAGGACAAGTAATCTGAGAGCCTGCATAATTTATCTTAAGACAATACTGAGGCCACGAATGCTCACTTCCACAAATTTGAAAATTAAAATACAAAACTTAGATAAAGGCCGGGAGCTTAACTTGAATATTTTTCATAATATGCCACAGTGCTATTGCTTTTGCATAGTTCATAATTACTTGAGGTATTTTCACACATGCACAAGTCCAGCAAAATGCCTGAACCTCTGAGATTCTTACTTAGCTTTCAAGCTAGCTCCCTCCAAAGCAGCATGTAAAACAAAGAGTGAACGTTGTTCCTCATCAAGTTAATCATCTGCGCTATTATAATCTTTTTTTCACGTTGGCTTTAGGTCACACCAATTGCTTTTCAATGAATTTCCTTTTTAACTGTTTACTCAAACATTCATACAGTCATTTGTATGTTAGATTTGCCACATCATAAGCAGGTGGACTATTTCACTCACTACCATGGTCGTCCCAGTAAGTGTGCAAAGTAGTAGGAGTTGTTGCTTCAAACTCTTTTCTGCTGAATTTTGCTCTCCCTTTGCCTGCTGATGTTCTAAATGTGTTATGTGCACTGATGCCAGTACAAATAGTCTCCTTCGAGCCCCATCTGCCAATCTTAATTAAAACAAAACAGAACTTTCTGCACACACTTTTGTTTTTATTATTTTTCACCTGATGTGAACTTTGGACCAACGTTTACAATTATTTAGAATTAAATTCTCCTGAAGCAACTAAAAGAATAAAAGCTAACTTTTTTCTATCAATTGGTATAAGAAAAAAATACTGTAGTCAGCAAACTAGAGGCAAGACCGGTGACTATTTAGCATAAAAAATTGGAAAAATCCCCCCCTAAAGTAGGTTTAAAATATAAAATACAGTATAAGAAAAAAGATGAGAATGCTATGATACCTCACCGAATCTCTTAACAGCCTATAACGTTGTTATAGATAGGTTATAGCTTGCATGTTGAAAGTGCTGAGTTGTCACCTTGGACAAGGCTACATATGGAAAGGTGTCCATAGCAAGCAATGTTTCTTCCCCAGATCCACCATCCATCTGACCACGCAGGATTCGAGCAGCTGACACAGTGGAAACACCCATTCCTGCCAGAGAACGATAGATCAGTTCATTGACATTATCTGTTAGAGTTTCGCTGTCTCATCTACAAAAGTGACATATTCAATTCAGAATGGTTCAGAAATTAATATTCTGAATGCATCACTGAGAGAAACAGTGAGTACAGGGCGAATGCACTGTTGATGGATTATTTAACGTATTTATTAACTTAGGTTACTGCCATATCAAATGATAAAAACTAAGGCATGTGTTCTATCTTTGGGATTCTGCCCCTGACTTTTAAAAATGTAGATGTGCGAAACAGCTGTGGTGAATTTAACTTTAAAAACAAAATGACAGTCATAAAAACTGAAAACAGGCTCTGGGCAAGACAGGAGAGAGGCACAAAGAAAACTCAGCCCGACCACCCAGTAATGTGACGAAGTAGGTTTGATTCAAAACACACATTGCAGTAGTTAGCCAAAAGACAATTCTTTAATCTATGTGCATTTAAATAGTTCTCTTGCAGAGATTAATTTAATGCATTGCTAGCAGTAAATATACCACACAAATAGCATTTTTTTTATCTAATCCAGATGTGAACTGTCTCCTTCTGGCACTCAGCTGTCCCTACAGACACCACACTGTCAGATTACACAAAAAAAAGGACTACACCTTTATCATCTCAAAGAGGTAATTCAAAGTGACACCCCCTCCCCCACCCCAATCCCATGGGTCCTGTTAAGTTGTTAAACACCAAGAACTCTATGAAAAATTTTTACATGGCTATTAATCAAACACACATGGTATTTGTATGCCAAATCTTATGCTGTACTAAAACAATCTAACACACTCAAAAAAGTGACTGGCAACTCAGTTATCTATGTGCCGGGAAAGAAAATTGCTATCAGAGAAAAATGAAATATGGGCACAAGCATTGCACTATGTACATGATCTAATTGAAGTGCTTTCAAATGATTTGTTTGAAAGAAAACATGTATAAGACACTGGTTAGCCCTGCAATGTATTTTGATAATACATTTATTAAAAAAGGAAATCGTATAGAATCAACATTCAAAACCAAAATAAGGTTGTCTATTATCTGACATATAAGTCAATATTATTAAGCCTGATATCATATTGCTTGTTTCCATTATAGATTATATTACAACTAAAGTCCATAGAAAATAAAACAGACTAATTTCCTTCTCTTTCGCCATCAGGCAGTTCTTCCATTATAGAATGCACCCTCTTTCCTATTCTCTTTACTCTTGACCTGCATGTTGCCCTTTCTAGTTGTGGTTCTTTGGGGCATTGAACCAGAGGGAATATTCAATGGAATTTGTTTGCTACCTTAGCTAGACTTCCACTCTCCAGCAAATTGCCCCTCATACACAGCTGTTACAAACTGAACAGATAAAGATAATTTCATAGATTACTTATTATTGGATTACAATTGGAGTGCAATTAATTGGTTCAAACTTGGACTGTTTCTGGAAAGTGCCTTGCAATGATGTGGTTTTGAATGCAACACAAATTAAGCTGAATAGAACTGAACAAACATACAAATGTGGTTTTTAATTAATTATTTATTATTAAGCATCTTCATGCGACCATCTTAAAATGCTAAATCGGTGTTTGTCTACCAGTGAGTATAAGTTTAGGATTTGTAAAATTGACACAAATGACACTGTGGGCATAAATGACACAGCTCTGACCCTGAGTTTATACAAGAAATGACAATCCCCTCTGTAATTCTGATCCAGGATAGTGTCATGAAGCCCAAGAAGAAGAGTGCATTTTTGTTGTCAAAAGAAATCTTTCAATCACAGATCAATTTCATGCTTTCATGGAGCAGTACAAGCTGATCAAACCTGCAATCCTCCTACCCCAATAAAAATCTTTCCCAGATGCTGTCAGCGTAAATACTTTTCTGCATTTGCGTTTGTTTGTTTATATTTTGCTCAGTTATGTGTATTTGCAACATCAAACTTCAGATAACACTGCTCAACAATCAATACTTAATATAATGTTTATTTCCAACATATCGATATTGGAATTACCTACACATAGAGGTACTGCAGCTAAGGTTATCCAATCTATATGAGAGGATTGTATTGCAACGTATGCCTATAACTAAATAAAGTTACTGTGCACATGAGCTCATTAGCTGACATAAGTAACTTATCTTATCTTTGTTGTGTGGAACAAGAAGCATATTGATATTTAATACAATTACAGGTGGTCAAAGGCGATATGAAACCACTGACCAAAGATCAAAATGTAATCTATTGTTGCAGTAAAATATAACCATCAAACCATTAGATTAACATGAGTATAATATTAATTTCTTGGTCTGTTTTGGGTTTAAGATGAAGGACAGGAAGAATTACCAATAATAATCCCAGTGTATTTATTCTATTTTCAGCTGTTTATCTCACTGTTCACTTTCTTTACTTTATATTTCTCATCTTTGACATTGACAAAAAGAAGTTTAAACAAATAGAAAACACTATCATTCATTTACTATCCTTGCATAATCCATTATTTAAACAGGAAAACATCATGAAGAGCTCATCAGTTTCGATCAGGTCCTGTTTACATTCCAATGCTGAAACAGTGAAACAGAAACTTTTTGTTGCATTCTGGCCTCTTGTTTACAGGGTTAAAGAGTGTTTTGGTGAGTTAAACCTCAAACAGCCTGACAAACAGCCTCCAGAGTAAAACCTGCAATTCAAGGTAAACTGGAATTTTTGGGCAACTACAGCAACTTTCACATCATCTTGCACTTATGCACTCAGACTCTGTTTAACTCAAAAAATACAATGTTTGTGCAGCTATATGTTTTAATCATATAGGCTGTTGAAGCAAAACCTGGTAGAACATTAATGCTGTCAGCAAAGACTCATAGGTTACATGCGCCAGATAATGATTGGTTAGCATGCAATTCTCCTGTTGTGTTGTGTTTAATGAGGATGCGATGCACACCTGGGTATGTCATTAAAGCTTCACTGCCCACTAGGAGCCTAATGTTTGCACTGCATTATTTCTTTTCCTATTTGTGTTTTCCCCAGTATGGAGATAGTTGTCATTTTGCTGTTGTGTAAATGTTTTTTTTTTTTTCTCGAATATTGCAAAGGGAAAAGTTTTTTTATTCTGTAGGGATACATTGTGGTGTAAACAGGACCTCAAAATAGAAGGATGCAATCTGTAGTTTGTACGTACCATCACCAAGAAACAGAATAATGTTCTTAGCCCTGTGCTCCCGAGGACGGAGTTTCAATGCAGCATCCAGTGTTTCCTTTGCTTGAGCATCCCAGTAGGCTGGCTCCTTTTCACGTTCATGCAGTACTACTCAAAGAAACATATAAGAGTGAACATTGTGTGTGGACAGCAGGGATTGGTGCAGACAGATCTTAGAGACTTTCCTGGCAAAAGATAAATCAACTTAAATTCAGACATGTCAGTGGATGCTCACCACCTTTTCTCTTTTCCTGACAGTTGGACATATATTTGTCTTTGGATAAACAAAGGAAGGGTTTATTTGAAAAGTGTCAAAATGACAAAAAATAGCCTAAACATGTTGGATTCTCTGTATTCATGCTCACTCAGTGGCTTACAGTTAAAGACATTTTTAAAAAGAAACCCTCCTTCAGGAAAAAAACAGAACAACGGAAAGACAAACAGTCCATCCCACAGTTTACATAAACAGGTTGACACAGGTAAAAATATACTGACACAAGGGTTTTGTTCATTTGCTCTAACTCTCCATTACACACCCAAGCTGTGAACATGTATCGATGCAGTTCAAGTTTTCATTAAACAGTGCATATTAAGATTATCCAGATTTAGGTTACATGTTTCTGTCCATAGTTTTTCACAAAATACTACCAGTGTCACAACTTTAGGCAAAAAAGTGAAAACTCTCACCTTGGTTGTCCATCGTGGCCAAGCCACCAGCCACCAGGATGGAGCCCAAAAGGATAACCTGGAGACTGTGGGGCCTGCAATGTGCCGTCAGCATCCCTAATCCACACAACCTGGAGGCTGGAGAGGATGACACAGCCAGCTTTCAGAGCAGCAACCAGACCAGAAGGCAGAAGCACAGACAAAATGTGTGTGTGTGTAGCTGCTGAGACCTCCGGCCCTGCCTTTATAAAGCCCCGCTGGGGTGTGCAATAAGGAAAGGCCCACGCCAGCTCATAGGCTTAGAGCCACAAAAGAGGGGGGGAGAGCGTAAGAGAAGGAGAATGAGCAAGTGGAGAGACAGAAAATGAAAGGGTAAAATATCACACAAGAGTGTGTGGCATCTCAACTCCTCTATTCATTTACTAACATTAACAAGTTTTATTACATTATTAAAAAAAAAGAATAATTACATTAGGTTTTATTCCTGAAGTGTGTATTACTGAAATCTGAATGGTTCTCTGATGTGGTAGGTTTCTTCAGTTCTTATTATACAGATGTTCCTCAAACAGGAAAAGAAAAATGGCTGCTCAATTTATGTTGGCATCCAGCTTGACTAAATTCTGACTGTTTCTCTTTCCATTTCTTGCCCCCATCCCCTGGACAAACACTTCAAGGGGAGAGAAGGAAAAGGTCCAAACTACTTTTGAGAAAATCATGAGTAAGTCTTGATGTTTTCTGCTTTTTATGTCAGGATTAAAGTCATATTTCCATTCCACAAACACCCCCCCTTTCAATTTTTCCCTGTAAAAGACCCCAATATTTTCCCCTCACCAACTTATCTTGGCTGTTTTCTCTGTGGGAAGTGAAGAAAGGTTAGCATTTTTCTTCTCTGAGGTAGTGGAACCCGCGTAGAGTGAAAATATCTTCTCTTCTAAACAAATACAACAGTTAATTTGTGAAATGAGGTGAGTTGGGCCAACCTTGTTCCACACGACCAGAAGAATTCAATTCCTGGATGAACAACCTTCTGCCTTCTGAAGCCACGAGGCTGAATCTTGTTACAGCCAAAAACTCAGGCTTATTTCTGCTTTCCAACCACTCACCCATTGCCAACGGGGGTTTGCACTCAGTCACATGTGCCTAATCAAGGCTCCAATAAAATCATAGGAGCAATCTGGGTAAAGAGGCCTCACATGATGTGGCCCACACTACAGGGACTGGAAATACCAGAGCACCAATGTGCGAGAGCAGGAAACTTAAGCATATATTTATTCAGGGTTTGCCTGGGAGAGAAAGTCTAGCATATGTTGTGAAATTCAAACTTTCTGTATAACAAGTGTAAACACCTGATGGCTGTTTTAGTTCTCAGCATGGATCATCCATTCACCAAAGATTTTTGGCACATTTGAGCTGATTTAACAGCAAGCCTGAAAACCTTTAATGGAAGGGCATTAAAATCCTAATAGTTCAGAAGGCTTGTGTAAATAACGCAAACACTACAATAACCTCAACATATTTACATTTCAGGTAACTCCTTTAGTGTGACATTGTGTAAATAAATTGAAGCTGATCCATTACTATGATCCCCCCAGAGGAATTAAACTTAAGCTCAGTTTGGATAAATCCAATCTCCAAAAGACCACTGCCCTGCAGGTGTTAAATGTTTCTTCTTTCTTACACACCTGATTTACCTTATATCATGGAGATCCTCAGCTGCTCGTCCTCAATGTCCCCACTCCTGTTCATTACCCAGTCACTTTACCCAGATGGGTGCAGAAACATCTAAAATCGGCTGGACAGTGACCTTTATATGACTGGGTTTAGATAACTTCAGGCAACTGAAATCAAATTAAATTGAACTGAATCAAAGTTGTGTGCTTATACTTATATATCTAAAATAAAACCGTACTTTCACAGTCTGAAAGCATTGTTTCATATACTCCAAGGGATAAAATAAAAAGAAAAAAATTCACACCTGGCTTCTGGTAACGATTGTTATTTCTATGTTATTTATAGTAAAGCAGATGTTGACAGTGCAAACTGAACACTGAGCATGGGCCATAAATCTCTTAAACAAGCGTGATAGCAAGAGCTAAGAAGAATAAATGGAATAAGTGTATTGTATTTTCCTTTTTGTTATCAGTGTAGAAGAAATTACTCAGCTGAATCTCATAACACTTAAAGGAATGTAGATTAAAAAGATTAGCATTTCAATTGAACCACTAATTCAGATCACTTTTTTCTCTTCTGTCGAAGACTTATAGCAGCCTTTTTTTAAATTAACACAAAATAGAGCTACATACAAACCTTCTGAAACATTGCTTTTTCCATTCAGTCCCTTTATAAGTGAATTACCAATGCTGTCCTCCCCTCCACCTCCCCATAACATGGAAAGCTCCTTTAACCTACAGATTGTGTAAATTACAGTGCTTGGCTAGATTTTGCGTTTAGATTACAGCTCATGCAGGGAAATGTTTAGGTTCAGGTTGTCAAAGGGAAGATATACATGTGGGTGGTGCCAGACCACACTGCTACACCATGAAAGAAGGTTTGAAATCCTTTCCCCCTGACTTGCAGAGCACAACTTTTACAAGAACTTTTTTTTTAAAATGACAAAGATAAAGGAAAATTTGACTGGGCCAGGATACTGGTGGTGAAAGCTGTTAGACAGTATTGTGAAGGAAAAGGAGAGGGTAAGCACAAAAGCGGAAAGCCAGACTGCCTGCCGTCTCCTAAAGAGAATAAAAACTGAGACAGTGCTGTTGGAACACTTAAACTATGTCTGCAATGATGCTTGTGATCTATTTTGGCTTTGTCACAAAAACATATGCCACAAGTAGCATCTACGTAACAGATGAAGAATATATCTAGATCAATTTAAGGAGATATCATAAATGATGTAACACATACTTTTGAATAGCACTGGTGACTGAGATCTCCAAATACTTGGAAGTCCTGTCATAAACATTTTACAGCTGACATGCAACTCAGCAGGGGAACAGTTAGAAGTGGTACCACAAGAACCACATCCATACGTAAGACAGCTACTCATAGGAGGTTTTTCCACCAGGCTGGTTCCTGTTCTAGTTCAGTTCTTGAGCTAGAGCCAGAGCTTTCCACCGAAAGATCCTGGTCGGTTCTGCTTCATTACGTAATCTACATCATGTTTACGTGCGTAATAATAAACGTCACAGCCTCCCGTCACATATGAGTAACAAAACACTTACCAGACTTCGTGGTGTTGAAGTTATGAGTTTTCACCACAGTATTTTCCACCATGGACAGGAGGAATAACTCAACCATTGTGGAGTTCAGGGCGCCGGTTGTTTAGTTCACCGATCAGAAATAGGATCGCGGAAATGCTGGTTGCTTTGAGCAGCTGATCAAGGCGCCGTTTGTAGCTGCGACCGTGTCTCACCACGGGCTTCTCAGCCTGTGAAGCCCGCGGCCGTGTCTCACCTCGGGCTTCTCAGCCTGTGAAGCCCGCGGCCGTGTCTCACCGCGGTATATGCCTGATGTAGAACTCGCGGCCGTCTCGATCACCTTGATCAGCTGCTCAGCATATGACAAAAGCTTCAATAGATTTCATAGATCAGGAGAGAAAGCTGGGAAACCGCGGTAATGATCCAAAAGCAACCAGCATTTTCCCGATCCTATTTCTGATCCAATTTCCTGCTGTGGATCATTCAGCAGTATCTTGAACACCGATTTTGTCCAATTCATCCCGTTTAATTTACTTTGAATCTCCACATGTGACAATAAAGCCAGGAAACACTGAGCCTCCTCCTCAGACATATTC
>JBAMHV010000015.1:10140178-10151280 GCA_037177535.1 Pseudomugil gertrudae
ATATATACCTAGGCCAAAGCAGGCCAGGGTCCACGCCACAGCTGTAAGGCTGCGGCATCGGACCCCACCCTACCCAGACTGGGGCAGCTACTGCAGCACCAACCCCAAGCCAAGAAGGCAGGACCCCCAGTGTGGAGGAGAACACTGGAGTCCATCCATCCATTTTCTACCACTTGTTCCCAGAGCGGGGTCGCGGAACACTGGAGTCTAAATATAATAAAATACCCTTAAGAAACAATAAGAGCTGAATAAAACAAAAGCAATAAAATGCATATAAAGAACTTCATAAAATAAGATTAAGATATATATAAATATATATAAGTAAATATATAAATAAGTAAATTAAATTAATGAATGAATAAATAAATGAAGCTGAATAAATTAGGAAAAAGTAAAACATGTCATAGGCTGCTCACACACATCATGTTGTCGCTATGCCCCTTTGAGATTTGGGAAAACAGTTTGTCACTGTGAAATATGGTTTGTTTCATTCAGCTCTGCTGCTTGGTTGCAGGGAGATCATGACGTGAGTAAATACAAACTAATTAGGAAAGTCCAGACCACTAAGCAACATTTAAAGGTCAAATTCATATTCCTTTCCAAAACATTTACCTGAAATGTTCAAATGCTGAAGATATCAGCCAAGTAGCACATTAAACAAAGTGCTCAAAGAGGAACAAGAAAATAAACATTTCCACAGCTAAATCTGAGTGCTTAAGTCTTGTCAATTGGTAACTAGAATAAGCATGATTTATGTTATTTCCATATGTTTTTAATTACCAGTAACTATGATCAAAGTAACTGCACACTTCACAGATTTTACTGAGCTTATCAGAAAATATTTCCTTAAAACATGAAGAATGTCAAATACAGAAGTCTCACAGATACAGAGGCCTCATAAAGCTATAAGTACACCAGAGGGGACATGAAGGAAAACAAGAGGCATTCAATAATCATAGCCAAAATAAAAATAAATGTTTTATGTCTGTATGTTTCAAACAGCTTTAACTCTAAATCAGCCTGTTGCTACATGATATGTATAATTTCCACTTTTTCTTTTAGTTCCCGCAGCCTGAAAAGAACCCGATAAATGTTAAGCAAGCCTGAAGTGCTATCACAAACATCCATGGTTGCCTTCATTCTTATTAAATGTGGAAATGACTCAAGATTGCTCAGTTAAAACCTACTCATTGCTACACATATCATTCATGTCCTTCATGACTCCCTATTGTATAGTTTATAATAGAGGTTGTAGTCTCTGTAGATGATCAGTAATGTTGGTCATAACGTCCTCTTTATATCTGTTTAGTAAAGGTTAATTTTTTTTTTATAAATGTCTTATGGTATAATACTGTTGAAGCATGCCAGTTACACTGCCATGTATGCAATTAGACTCAGTAGAAATCAAAGTAAAATTACTTAATTTGTATTTTTATTATTTGCTTCTGTTATCTTTGAAATGAAATAAAGAACCAAACCATGTGCTTGTAGTTGCAGATTTGAGGTGGTCTGAGTCCAGGTTGTGCTCTCTACATTATCAGACAATATTACAATTTCCCAGAAAAGCCCCTTTCAATTTGTAGAGCTCTTGCCTTCATGCATCATTGCAACTGGCACAGCTGTTCAGAACAATAGGAATGTTATCTGAGTGAAAAGGACAAATTAGCATATGATCACACTCTGATTTCTCTCATGAACAGTTACCGGTAATCTATAATCACCACAGGCCACCTATTACTGTATGATGGTTTTAAAAAAATGTTAATGATTAAGGCTTCTTAAACATAATAATAAAATCTGATCATCTGCACTGTCCTCAGTATTCACCTTTTTACTTCTAAGAAGCTTACATTGCTAATATGATATAAAAATATAGACAACAAAAAACTGAATTATGTGCTTTACTAGTTCACCTTCCTCCACTAAGGGTGAAAAAGTCATGAAGTTTTTGGTTCATTAATATTTTATCAACTCACATTTTCACAATTCAGTGTTTGCCAGTTTGACTTCTGCCGGGCAGGATTTTACAATATTCCACAATTAATATGAAACTATATCACAACTTTACCTTACACAAAGTTAAAATCAAATTGCAAAAGGCAACTAAAATATAAACATAAAATTTTATTCTTGAGCTCATCAGATAAAATTAAATAAAAATAATTAGTCCCACTTTGAGTATTATGAGCTTTGAAATCTGCACATCATTCATGCACCTTTATCTGTTTAGTCTCAAGCTAAATTTTGCTAGAACTGATTTATAAAAACCAAAGTAGATGTCTAACGTGTGACCTCACAACAAGAAGGTTGCTAGTTCAAGCCTCGGCTGGGGGAAAGTTTGAGCAGTGACCATTATGTGTGAAGTTTGCATGTTCGCCCCCTTTCATGTGTGGCTTCTCTCTAGGTGCTCTGACTTCCTCCCACCCACTATACATGTATGTTAGCTCAATTGCTATGGCTAATTAGTAACTTATCACACATAAGTTGCTTTGGATAAAAGCGTCTGACAAGAAACTGCAGAATAGAATATTTAGACCAAATATTCAGGAATTTGGGGCACATGATTTAAAGTCACAGCTTAACTCTTACATGCATTTGAATTGATGTATTTGCAAAGAGTGTTTGGATTGTCTCCAACAAATACCCACAGTGCTTTTGTCAAGAATCACTATAGATGTGTGAAAGAAAGTTAGTGTGCAGTAATCAGCGTACTAGCTGCACTGTAATGGCTTGCATCTGGTTGAAATAAACTTCAAAAACATGCAATTCCAAAAAATCATCAACTAATGTGAGTAACTGAAGCTGTACCTACATCTACAGCAAAAAGTCTGCAGCATTAAGAGATTTTTATTTATTTACTGCTCTGATTTAAACGGTAAAATGTTTATCTGAATTTTATAGTATCAACAAAGAGGAGGTTTGTATGTATATGACTGTGGCCACTGTTGTAATTTCCCTCCTATACTTTCTCTCTGTGGGGACACACTTGTCTCAGCCATGATTTCATACTTACTGGCGGGAAATCAAACCACTTTGATACTGTCTGTAATTGTTGCTGTAACACTGCTGAAGAGATTAGTTTTAGTGTTGCTTTTGCCCCGATTACAGTACGTGCATTATCCCACATCTATTTTGAATGTGCAGGCAGCCCTGAAAACAGATTTGATGAGGAGTACTCAGAACTGATGGGGCTGTTTAAAACACTCAAACAAAACCTACAGCCAGATGATAAGAACAACAATGTGTTTACCAACTTTGCTCATGACCACATGCACTGTAGGTAACAATGAAATAGGGAAATGCTGTGAAACGTGTTGAAGTATAGCCAGTTTTATTATTCAACCTCTGTTGATACATTTGGTCATAAAATAAGACAAACAAACCCGGTTTCTGATCACATATTCATGAGTACATCTTTGCACCGCCAGCAGGTTGAATATAAACCAAAGCCTGTAAATCATCATACATAAAGTCCATAGCCACCCATATCTTTCTACAGGCCATTACACAGAGATATTTATGCTTGTCTCCATTAGCTTTGAGCACCATCATCATCTGTTGTAAGCAAATGGATGTTTCCCTCCATAATTAACATTTCTGTACCTTTCAAAAATGCAGTTGCACCATCCAAAAGTCATTAAACTGAACTAGCAATTCACTGTTATTGCCACAACTGTTCAACGTTACACTTGCTTGAGGAAAATTATAAATGCCCTTTCAGGTTGAAATACAGTCTTGCATGACATCTGAGGACTCGCTCCAGGTTTCAGTCAACACATCATAAAACTTATGTTGGAGCTCCATATTAAGTAGTGTTTCATTTGAAACTTTCTGAAGGTGCAAGAGGAAAGTGCCCTGTTAAGCTGAAGTTCCTCAGTATTTATCATGTCATTTAGTCATGGTTAAAAATAGTTACAGTATTTTCAGCAGACACTCTATGCTTAAATAGGAACAATAGTTTGACAGGGTGGATGCCAATGCACGCAGAAACAATTAGTGGGGGTAATTAGAAACATTGCTTTTAATTCACATAACATTGTGATTGGGCTGTGAAAACACTGTTAAGCAGCACTGTTAAGGGAAACAGTAGTCTGGTATTGTATGCACAAAGAAACATATGCAATTCTTTTCAATTTCAACCACTGTTTCCTGCACTGGGATAATAAGTTTATTGCCATTTCCAATCAAGACTTTATTTATTTATTTCTATTTAAAACACACATGCAATTAACACATAAATATACCTGGCAATACCATCTCAGACTAACGCATAATCGCATCATTTACATACCCTCGTTCTTTGCAACTGGGTGGTGACAGCTGAGTTGCCACTGGGAACTTAATGTGAGAAAACAATGACCCAAAATGTGCACTAGAGCTTATCATACCTAAACACACACAAACCCTGTTTCTCACACCAGAGGGCCTCTCAGACGTCACTATGACGACATCTCCCTGTCACACTGTCAGGGCACAGATTGAGGGAGGACTGTATACGCTCCTTTTCCGATCTTTAGAATTGCAAAATGTCACACTGACAACGATAAATGTGTCATATTAAGACAAAGGTTGACTTTTCCCATCAGTTGGGAGAGATTGTTCTCCTCCCAAACTATTCTTGGTGGGTAAATTAAGGTACTTTGATTGCTCTAAAACTGGGAATTAACTGCACCTGATTGGCAGACAGCTTGTCTTAATGGCTGTGATCATTTCCATGTATTGCAATGTCTTCAGGTTTTTTTTCCATTTGGGGGAAGAAAAACATGTTGGTTCTGTCATTTAAAAACCAGGTTAAAAAGACGCAATGAGACATTTTCTTACAAAAACTTTAAAGCGGTTTAAAACCGTACCAAGTCTACAACTGACGCCAGAGTGTGAGTGAGCAATTACTCACATTCCTGACTCCTACACTCCTAAATGGTGCCCTTGCACCCATTTACCTCAGCAGTCTCTTGGGAAGATCTAAGGATGGCATTGCCTTAGATTTATATGAGTGACATGACAATTATTCAGCCACACTCATTTCAAATAGGCAGCCTTTTAAAGGTTAATTGCACAGGCTAATTGCTCTCCCTCTCTTTTGCTAACGATGGTGCACTCTTCAATGATGTCATTGACTGGCTGAACCAAAATATCTCTTACACTAATTTGGTGATGGTTCCTCTCTTTAGAAGGACACAGCATGCTTAATCTGTTGTGCTGTGGAGAAAAATGCTTTGGCATTGACAGCAAAGACAACACAAGCCAACCAATATTTTTTCTACAAGTTCAATCCATTCTCCTAAAAAGGTCTTAATGAAATTTAAAATCATAGCCTGCATCATAAATTACAACAAAAAAAAGAAGCAATGTCCTGTTTGTGTCATTGTAACACAAACAACTGTGACCAAGCCATTTGCATTAATTGCACAGAGGAAACCTCTTAAGCATCATCTAATGACCGATGATCAGGGAAAGACTTTAGACACTGTATCATAAGCTATTCCAGATTTTTAGCATGTTTGCTTAAAATAATTTTGGTGTTGTATCTTGCAAATGGGAAAAACAAGCAACAACTTGTAGTCATGTTTCCCCATTTTACATCCTGGATGTAAAAAAAAAATTAGTTAGTTATTCACAGGAAGCAGATAAACAAGAGGTGTGCCACTTAGGAAATTCCTTGAGATGGCCTGCTGCACCTCTGGCCTTACTGCGTCAGTGTTACGTGCTCTTGTCATTGTAAAAATAGTAGTTATCTAAATGTAGACAAGCAAAAGCTGATTCAGCCATTTCTGTTCTGGAGTTTAACTAGTTTAACTTCCAACATTAGCTTGGACAATCCACCCTAACCTTCTATCACTTTCCATGAGAGCATTCCACAGTAATAAAACTTGACCATTAAGAATAAAATGGTGAAAAAAAACCTTCTGATATTGAACTCATACAGCTCCAAAAGACATGTTACAGTCACATCATGGGAAATGAGTCAGCAGTAGCCATTTATGGTAGTCATAAAGAGTAGAGAACCCTTAAAGGCTTCTCAACTTAAAGATGATGTTATCCTCCATTACTAACAACCACATTTATCGCTCAGGCAGCTGTGCCCTCCCTCTGCGAGGCAGTAACGTGTGCAAGGACTTAGAGTTCATTTTTGCT
The DNA here is from genome assembly GCA_037177535.1 of Pseudomugil gertrudae. Classification (NCBI taxonomy): domain Eukaryota; kingdom Metazoa; phylum Chordata; class Actinopteri; order Atheriniformes; family Pseudomugilidae; genus Pseudomugil; species Pseudomugil gertrudae. Next base: position 10,146,314 of record JBAMHV010000015.1, read on the forward strand.
CTCTTCTAATGTCATTGAGTTCACTGTATGTCAACTGAAAGTGTCCAACAAACTCAAACAAAGCTAATTCTTGTTGCTTTCTCTTACTGTCTTGAGTAGACAGATAGTCCCAAAAGGAAAATTCTGATGTCTGGACGCAGAACACCAAGCACACAAACACCTCCAAATAATAAATAAACAAATAAGTATTTTTTAAAATCTTGGAAATTACTAACAATAGTAATAATGAAGTGCACTGATAAATATACAGTTCAGTTTAGAAATCTTCTGTACAACTCTATGGCAGACAGGAAAAATGAATTTTTTGACCACCTGCTGCAGGCTACAAACCAGAAATGTTATTTTAGAATGTAGATGAGCTAAGTGATAACAGTCCTAGGCACATTTGCCTGTCCATCCTGGGAGAGGATCTCTCCTTCAATGTGGGCTCCATGAGGTTTCTTTGTTTTTTTATCCCCAAAACTGGGTTTTTTTTAGGATTTTTTTTCTTACTGAGAAGGAGGGTCTAAGGACAGGGATGTCCTAGGTCTGCTTAGTTTATTGTAGTCATTGTGTTTATTGTTGTCAGGTCAGTAAATAACAAAAACCCACAAAAAAACAGCATAAGAAAAGAAAACAAAGTCCAGGACCAGGGGTGAACCCTGACAATTGTGTGTTATGTCTGCTGTTGGGTGATTTAACTGTGTGTGAAGCCCTTTGAGACGACTTTGTTGTGATACTGGGCTGTATAAATAAAATTGAATTGAATTGAATACTCCAGGTTCTTATGGCCTGTCCAAACCTTAAAGGGCTGCTTTGTCCCTTCGAGCCAGTGTCGCCACTCGTCTAGGGCTAGTTTGACTGCCAGAAGCTCCCAATTGCCTATGTCATAGTTTCTCTTGAAAGACGGCGAGAGAAGAAGGCACATGGATGAAGTTTCTGGTCTCCAGCTGTTCGCTGGGAAAGGACAGCACCCAGGAAACGCAGTTGCTTAAGGGTCTCGGGAACTGGCCAGGACTTCATTGCCTCCACCTTAACCGGATCCATCTCAAAGCAACCTTCAGCCACAATGTAGTCAAGAAAGGCCACTGACTGAGTGTGGAACTCACATTTCTCAGCTATTACAAACAGTGAATTCTCCAGGAGGCATTGCAGCATAGTCCTGACATGGTGGATGTGATCCTCAAGGCAAGTGGAGAAGATAAGGATCCAACTAGACAAGAACATGTTGATCATGTCCCGAAGGATGTCATTCACCAAGGCTTGAAAGACAACAGGGGCAATGGTGAGGCCAAATGGCAAGTATTCGTAGTGACCTGTGGGAGTGTTGAAAGCAGTCTTCCACTCGTCCCCTCCCTGATGCAGACAAGGTGGTAGGCATAAGCCAAGGACAAGCTTGGTGAAGATCTTGGCCGTTTGAAGAAGCTCAAATGCAGAGGAAATAAGTGGTAAAGGCAGGGGTGGCTGGTATAAGTGGGCTAACAGGGCTTAGCCCTCCCTGGATGTTTCAGAAAAGATGAAAACATAATACATTAATAAATATTTTTTTAAAAAGTGTGAAAAATACTGTGGCAGAGGCTAATTTGTATAGATGTGTGTATAAAGTTATTTTGTTAAGATTCTAAGGTATACCGCAGCTTGCTACATATCCGATCATTTGTTTGAGATTGTGGTAACCGATCCAGTACAGTTAGGATATGTAAATGTTAACAGTTTTTTTTCAATGTAGTGGACACAAAATAATATGTGACTTACCGTCACTACCGGTAAGTGCCCAACGTCCAGTATTCCATTTGAAACAGCACTTACCCACGATAGAGCGCACTACAGGAAAAAGGGCGCAATGCGCACTACACTCCAGTGCACTATGGTATTGAGACGTAGCCAATGACTAAAGGACGAAATTAGGAAACTGGAGACCAGAGAAATTACCACAGTGAACTTTATTAAATTAATTTAGGTCATTTGTGTCTCTTTCGAGTCAAATGAAAATTTACAAAACTTCCATATATACAAAATGTTATGTTGTTATAATTCTGTTAAATTTTTACAGTAAATATACTTTCCCCCCATTTATGCACTATCACCTCAAACTTTCAGTACACAATGCAGCTTACTGCAAAGACCAGTGTTTTTGTGTTATTTATACACAACATACATCACATTGATTTGTAGAATATTCTCATAGTTACAGCCACTGTGTGACTCCAAAGACACCATTCACAGTCAGAACTCAAAAACAGAGGAATGTTCTTCTTTTCTTTTTAAACATTTACACTTTGCATACATTTATTTACAGTTTAGCATTTCAGGTCACTGTGTTGAACATCGTCTGGACAAAGACATCTGTACAGGTTCATGTAAGTCTGTTCTCTTGTCTATCAGCTGGTTACTGTACCAGCACAAAGGCTGCTGTGTCTCTATCTCCACCATCCAAACCCAACGTAGCTTATTTGTCTGAACTGAAGCTACAAGTTTTGCATCTTTCTTGTCCTAAATTTGTCCTTCCAGATTGATACTACAGAAGTTTGATCATGAATGCTGGTGAACACAAACTGTCTAGGCTGAGATACTCACAGAGGACATGCAGGAATCCAACATGACTGCTGTGTTGTCTGGCAGATCCACCCCCAGCTGGTTGCTTCACCAGCTAACAATTCCTCTTAACAGGGCAGCTAGTTCAGAGATGTCCTCTTAACAGGGCAGCTAGTTCAGAGATGTCCTCTTAACAGGGCAGCTAGTTCAGAGATGTTCACATGAGACACTTGATCTGATCAGTCAGTGTTTGGTCATGCTAAAACCATTCAGCTCAAATATGACAAAGATTGTGCTCATGGTGAAAAAATGAATCAGTACTGACTGCTTGTGGTTTTGGCTAGCCTAGTTTAACTTCACATGCTAAACAACTAAATATACTCAGTTCAGGTGACCCAGCTGAGCATTGTTTATTTTTTATCTGTTATTACCGAAGATTTGTTCACCTTCCACATACGCTAAAGAAAACTTTGATGAGCCACGTTAACCTTTGACATAGCTCTGTGGATGATCAGACTGGAGCAGTATCATTGTTTCATAACAGAACATTCCCAGTATGCACACAGTAAACCACTTATCACACTTCATAAAGCACACCAACCAGAAGAACCAGTAAACCCTGCTGTGCTTTTTCAGTCAGGCCTTAGGCAGTGTTTATGATGAGATAAATGATAAGAATAGACATTTATTCTCTTTAAGGCAAAAACAAAAAAAAAACATCACAGAAAACCGCTAAAAAAATGTGTTATGACTGGAATGATGGTGTTGTCATGTCTCATGTCCTGTTACTGCTGTGAGGAGAACATCCTCCACCCACTAGCTGATAGAAAATCACAAGACCTTTTAGGCCGTGATCTCATGGGGACATCAGACCTTATAGGAAGTTCTTCTGTTGGATGTCACATGAAGATTTCCTGTTGCTGATAGGACCTCAGCTCTGTAACCCATGGCTCACAGCTGTTACTTACTGAACAGAAGAAACCTGATGCTTTATCAAATATTAAAGACGTTCACAAAGCTGTGCTACAGACACATCATTTAAGAAGATCAGTGTGATAAGCATTTCTCTGCTTTGGAGACTGAATGCGTTTTCATTTCATTCAGGAAAACTGATTTACAGTTAGATTTGTTTACAGAGTGCTGCCTCTGAGTGGAGGATGTCCTGCTCGCCAGTCATGCTGAGGTAGTTCATGTTCAGTGTGTAAATGAGTTGTATCATGCAGTGAGTAAACTATAACTATAAAAATAATCAGGATGGTTAGGTCTCCCTCGTCAGGCTGAGAAATCTGCTTTTACTTCATCTCCAGTCAATAATCCTGACTGGATTTATAAAACTCTCTTTAGATTCTGATCCAGATCGAGCCGATAAATGTCTGATGGTGAGGCTGAAAGCAAACAAAGCGATCAATGCAGTAGTAGAAACATCAGATGAAAGATTGAGTGAATATTTGGTCCGTGTTTGAACTGTGTAAAAGATCTGTGTCCTTCTCTAACAGCTGTTTGTCATCCAGAAAAAAACAACCTGCAGCTGTGAGTTTGAGCTTTATAAGTTCAGCTGGTAACTAGTAAGGAATGAACAGATAGCTGTAACACCACTGAGCTGTTTTAATCCAGGCTGGTTATAGTGGTTTCTGATTTGCTCTATAAAGTCACTTCCTTTTAAAATCTCACGCAGAAGATCTTGCTACCGCAGTGAAAATGTCTGAATCAGCTGTCCAAGTACAGACAGTGAGACACACTGAGATGAGAACACTTTTATACATACATTTACAAAATCAGCCACAAAACATACACAAAACAAATGAAAAGCATAAAAGCCTTCAGCTTTTCCTCCTCAGCTTTGTTCAGGTCTCAGTTTTGTTAGAAACACTCAAACATTTGCAAATACAACTCTGACAAAATGGAAATGAGACTAATTTTTGTTGTGCTTCTTTCCTGTTTGATGTTCTGCCACATGTTCGTTGTTATTTAGTCCACATTGTGCTAATAATGTCTTGGTTTGTTTGTTAATAATAATCTGTGCTTTGATCTGAACTGAGATGAGAATCAGACTATAGCCTCAACCTAACTACAACTGTCATCTTTTTATACCTTTACAGTCGGACTAAAGCTCTCTAATCTGACTGCAATTGTATATCCATCAATTATCTGTACTACTTAACCCATTTCATGATCACGGGTGGCTAGAGCAGGATGCACGGTGGTGCAGTGGGTTAGCTCTTTGGCCTCACAGCTAGGAGGTTGGGGTCAATCCAGGAACTTTATTGTGTGGAGTTTGTGTGTTAGCGTGGGTTCTCCCCGTGTTAGCGTGGGTTCTCCCCATGTTAGCGTGTATTCTCTCCGTGTTAGCGTGGGTTCTCCCCGTGTTAGCGTGTATTCTCTCCGTGTTAGCGTGGGTTCTCCCCGTGTTAGCGTGGGTTCTCTCCGTGTTAGCGTGGGTTCTCTCCGTGTTA
>JBAMHV010000015.1:10151380-10164758 GCA_037177535.1 Pseudomugil gertrudae
GATCTCTCCTTCAATGTGGGCTCCATGAGGTTTCTTTGTTTTTTTATCCCCACAACTGGGTTTTTTAGGAGTTTTTCTTTACCGTCTAAGGACAGGGATGTCCTGGGTCTGCTTAGTTTAGTGTAGTCAGTACTGTGTTTATTGTGTGTTATGGCTGCTGTTGTGTGATTTAAGTGTGTGAAGCCCTTTGAGACGACTTTGTTGTGGTACTGGGCTATATAAATAAAATTGAATTGAATTGAATTGTTCAGCCGAGCTGTACAGCTGTAGTTCCTTCTCCTTAGTTGCTGTTTCCTATAGCGCCCTAGTTTCTGCTTAGTCTGAGTTCTTGTTCATTTGGGTCCACAACATCTCCCGATTGTGACAATCATCTTCGTCCAGCATAGCTCCCAGAGAGTCCATCTTCCTCCCCATCACAGACACACATTTATTAATTAGCTTTTCCAGCCAGTTACATTCCCTTGTGGACGTACTGCAACCCCAACACACAGCCCCAAAGAACCAGATCGAACATGTCACTGCTCACATCAAAAGTCCTGAGAGCCTCTTCAGGAAAAACTACCTGTTCTGTCCCTTCTAATACAGGCCTGTACCAACCAGTCCAGTTTCTTATCCATGTGTACATCCAGATGTTTTAAATATTTAGATATTGAATATCTTGTGGGTGGTCTTTTATGTTAAAGATGCTATGTTATGTTATCTTTTATGTTTTGCATGCATACTGTATAAGCAGTTTATTGTATCTCTTTCAAGGGTCCGAGACAGCACAAAAACTAGTTGATTTTTTAGATAAAAATGATAGACCATATACGCTACCAAAATATTTTCTTTTTAATGTTAGCAAAATGGTTTGAGTAAGTCAATACATGGCTCGCGACGTTTAGAGAAGCCATGTCATGCAAACGAACAAATAAAGAACAGAAGCAGCAGGTCACAATATAAGTAAGAACCACAAAAAATAAATGAAAATGAAAAATCCCATTAAATTTTTAGTCTTTTAGAAATAAATATGGCCAGTAGTTAACTAGTTATGTTTGTAAATTTTGTTTATAAAGCACTTCTTACAGAGAAAAGTAAAAAGGTGCTTTACAGGATTAAAAAAAAAAGATTACATGAGATATCATACATTAAAAAAATTATATAATGCATCATCAGAATAGTTCAAATCTCTGACATGACTGAAACAGATGTATTTTAGCTACTTTTTAAAAAATGTCAGGAAAAGAAGATGCTTTCAACTCAAAAGGAAGTAAGTTTCACCATTTTGGTGTGATGACCTGAAAGGCTCTATCACGTTATTTACCTTTTGTAGGTAGTGTGAAGAACTGTGAAAAAATTATATGGCTAATATTTATAATAATAAATGCAAAGATTTCTAGGATTTTATTATTTACAGTATTTATAAAACTAAAATACTTAGATTTTCCAGAGAAATATGTCCAAAAATAACCAGGACGAAAATAAAAGTTTTACTGTGGGGGTCTAAAGCAGGTCCCATATTCTCAAAGAAATCTTTTTCTTCCATGAATTATCTTAACAACTTTCTCTTTCTAATATCTAACTTTTATTTTTTTATATTTTTGTATTCTGTTTGTATTGTCCTAACACAACTTTCTCCAACTGGAGCTTCTTTATTAACGTAGCAACCAAAATGAGGAAAATTACCAAAGTCACAACGTGCTGTGACTTCTCTACCCCATACCCTTATCATTATTCTGCTGAACAACAAATTCCACCATGCAAACTTTTGTTGGAAATAGGTTATTCCTTTCCAGTTAATATGATAATCACACTTGTAAGACCAAGTCATGTGTGTGATGTAAAAACAAACCTTGGCAAATGTACATACAGCATATCCAACACAGACAAAATAATAATGAACTTCACAGCTGCAAATGACACACAATCAAGACATCTATTAGATGTGACAGTGGCGATGTTATTGTACAGGCAATCTCCATGTTTTACCAGCGGAGCCTCCCAGTAAAATCAACATGATCAAACAGCAGAGAGGGTTCATGTGTACATGTTCCAAAACACTGTAACACTCTGGCCTGCCTCTGTTTCAAAGCTCTCAGAGATCAGATTAGGTAGGTAACTCCATGGAAACACATGATTAGGTTTACGTTAGAGGTTAGAAAAAGGTAATGTTGCAACTGAAAACCTGATGTGACCAAAAGTTAAGACCTGTACAGATTTTTCCCAGAGACTTCACTGAGGGAACAGGATGGGAATGGCAGCGATGGCCTATTATTGCTATAAATCCCCCAAAACACAGTGTAGGAAATGATTTATGTGCATAAATCTGCCTGAAGGGGAAAAGAAGGGTGATCACGTTACTGTTTCTGTGTTTGTGCATCTGGGGTTCACAGGTGGTGTGTAACAGATCTCAGTGTACACACCTAAGGTTTTGCATGGGTTGGCAGACACACCTCTCACATCATCAGATCATTTGATCTGCATATGGAGTGATCAGACCAAGCAGTTGAATGTATGTAGAAAAATAGCATTTGTTTAAGTAAATGTTGATAATAAAAATTACTGTAATTAATCTTTATATACCTTGATCTTACGTAATCTTGCTTTATCTTTACTCCAATTCACATCCCTAATAAGATGTGGAAGCAGCTGGATTTTGCACCATATTCAATCATTCTCATTCTGTACACACGTCTGTCTTCCTTTTATTTATTTTATAGTTTTGTTTTAATGGAAACATATGCAATGTAACCCTTAGCCTGTCAGATAGAAATGACAGCCATAAAAGATTTAATAAGAAATTAAATATGATCAAATTTACTCCAGAAATGTTTCTAATCTGAATAATTAGTAGCCATTTCCATTAAATGCCCAGCCTTACACTTCTGAAGACAATATTTATTTGTTAATGTCCTAATATACTGTAAATGGAAATCATAATCATCTGTATTGAAATTATGTTAAAAATAATGGCCCAAATTAATTACATAAAAATTGCAAATAATATAGTAGATTCTGTCAAAGAACACCGAAAAGTTAGATGTGTGGAATTTAGTGCCTCATCAACAAAGCCTGTTAAGATGATATGATTAACATATTGTACTTAATGTATACTATACTAATAAAAGAAGAATGAACCCTGGTTGGAGGACCCTGGTTACCTCTTAACAGTCACCCTCAAAAGGTTTTTATAATAAATACAAAGCAATGGCCCATGAGTGGGCTCTTGCCAGTTAAAAGACAAAATGCTGCCCATATTGTAAAATTGTCCCAAGAAATACGCACAATTCCCACCTCTGAGTATTATATTTCTGCATGTATGACTTTTTCAGAATATGTACTAGATTATGTATCTTTGTAACCATAAAGATGATTCTCATAGAATGAGCTCATAATGCTGCTGATCACGATAAATTAAGCTGAACATTTTCCTTCAGGAAGTAGAAAACCTCAGTACAGTTGTCTGTAAATCATGTAAACATTTAGATGTAAGCTGCAAAATATGTGCAAAAAATAAAAAACATATTTTAGTATTAAGATTCTCCACCATTATCTCTAAATACCTATTTTGAAAATGTGTAAGCTGCAATTTCTCTCTGGGATAAACAAAGTACAGACAAACTAGTTTGTAAACTAGTACAGCTGCTAATCTGTGATAACATAATACAAGATTTCATCATCAACTCGAATTATTATGTAATATTTTTATCATTTAAAAACTCGAGCATCTAAAATGTTAATATTGCAAGTTAAAGTGGAAACATTCTCAGCCAGGTTGTGCTGAAAAAGTGATACCAAACATAGGTTTTTGAGGAACATCCCTCACAGCAAGAAGGTTGCTGGTTTGAGCCTCAGGTCCAACCAGGATCCTTTCTGTGTGGAGTTTACATGTTCTCCCTGTGTTAGCGTGGGTTCGCTTCGGGTACTCTGGCTTCCTCCCACAGTCCAAAGGTATGCATCTTGAGGAAAGGCTGATTGGAGACTCTAAATTACCCATAGGAGTGAGTGTGAGTGTGCATGGTTGTTTGTCTATGTGTGTTGGCCCTGTGATGGACTGGTGACCTGTGCAGGGTGTACCCCGCCTCTCGCCCAATGACGGCTGGGATTGGCTCCAGCCCCCCTGCAACCCCGTTCAGGGAATAAGCGGTAAAAAAATGGATGGATGGATGGTTATACAGAAAATGTTGCATTAGTATATTTTTGTATCATTAAGAGAACAAGAAGCCCATTGCAAAAGTCAAAATGATTAACCAAGCATCTTCCAGTAGCTCTTTCTTCAGTTTGACTAACAGGGTTAGGTGCATAAAATGGCTTGATAAGCTAATAGGAATCCAAATGATTTTCAGAAAAATTTTGGCTGTCCAAATTTAAGAGTGATGAGCATTTATATACATATATTGGAAAAATGAATATTTAATGTTAAGCATGAATCAGAAAACAGTACGTTCCAATAAAAAGATCCTTTAACTGGGTAACTGGGTCAGAATTATGACATTAAAAAAAGAAATACTCAGACACTGAAGTTTGCATTTGATCTAAGAAACAATGAAAATTCTCCCTTTCCTGTCTGGAAAGGACGTTGTGTCAGCAATATGAAATCAGACTTCAAAGTTTCTCAAGAGTGAGAGGAAGAAGAGGAAATGAATGGATTTTTTCAGAACTGTTCTCTCACATTACAGTGCAAAGTGCAAGGAGATGGTAATTAAGTTCCTGCTACAGTTACTGACAACAGTGTAACCTTGATGTAACCCAGAGTGAATAATAATCAAGGAAGTCATCTTGCATTACATTTTTCCCTCCACAATAAAAAAAACTTTCCGAAAGTCATGTTGTCTTTGCTTTCAGTACATTTCTTTGTCAATCCGAGACATAGTTTAAGACAAAAGCTCAGTAGTCTTAGTATAAAACAATGTCAACCCTGCTGCTAATCTGTATTACATCACAGCTGATGTGTTTAATTGCCATCAAGTACAAGCTGCAGTAGCGTGCATGTTTCACCCAACACCAGCCAACACAAGGAGCTCCAGTCCAATGACTTCACACAACACCTGTCTCATTAAGACAAGGGAAAACAAGTGGAACAGTGAGTGAACAAGAGGAGAGAAAAATAACATTGGCCTTTACTCTAGGACCAGGAGAAAAAAGCTCAACACTGTGCAGACCCTTGCAGCCCTTCAGTGTCTGACTTTCCAAAGGACCACCTAAAAAGCAGCTCTACAAACCAAGAAATGTGTGAGAAAAATCAAGGGTTCTCCTAAATGGACAACGCCCTTACCATGTACTCATCAGGCTCAGCTTCCTATTTTGCAGGGAAGGGTCATGCTGTTTTGATGTGGCTGAGCCTGAACTGCATGCATGATTTAATTATACTCAATCATAATTGTGCAGGAGATTCATTTGATGTATTTCAACTGTCTGTCTCATTTACAGAGATTCTGAACAAGTGATAGCGATGATCCTATGTATGACTTTAACAAGCATTATCTCATCCCTGCACTCATTTTCTTAGCAGACCAGGTCTGTGTTTACACTGTGCATATGGTTAATCTAACACTGCGCTCTCACCAAGTCAGGTCCAAAACTAACATTATGAAATGAACAGCACAAATTACTAAAAAAATAGCGGGCTGCTTTAAAAAAAAAAACAGCTGATTTTACATTTACCGAAATATTAGTACATTTGAGCCTTTGTCCATATTTTCTTCAACCACAATCTCTCATTCTCTTTTTTCTTTTAAAATCAAATGTAAACAACTAAGCAGACTGTTTCTTTTTCATCTGAAAGACTGAGGTAATGTTTCCTTTTCTCAAACGATCAAACGGCACTCAAGAGTGCATGGCCTTAGATAATGTATTTCATGACATATATTGCATTTACTGTGTGATAGGGCAGGGTGCCAGCGCAGAAGGCATCAAGACACATTGCAATTGCTAATATTTAATCTGCTAATTAAAAATATTGTGTTTCTGTCATGAATTTATGAATGAAACTTGTTTTGCAGTTGTTAAAAAAGAATAAACACAAATCAAGGAGAGTGAGAAAAATGTTGATTTTTCCTGATAAGTCATTAATTCATTTTCATATCATGGTAATAAAAAAAAGTTCCTTACTTCTATGGGATTAATATTTCTTCATCGATCAGTTCTTTTTTGGTGGGTGTCACTTCCTGTACTTTCCACTTCATTCATAGTACCATCATTTAACATTTAAATGCAACTGAAGACCAGCAACATTTCTAAATATGACCATAACACAGACAGGAAAGAATAAAACTCAAATTTCGATTTGAGTTTTGAGAGTAGAAAGCCATCTCAAATTAATCCAGAGCACAAGAACCCAGATATTTTTCATAACTGTTCTTCTTCCCAAGATGCAAAAAAAAGAAAAATTAACAGGTAAAAGTGCTGTTAAAAGATTTAAAGGACCTGTACCTGATTTCCAATATCCTGATTCTGCAAACATGATGAATGAAAACAGTTTAGTTTGAACTATGAGCCTCATCCCTACTTGTTTATCTCAGTGAGAAACATTCCCACTCCACATGTAATATCTTGCACATCGCAGAAACTCACATCTTTCAGTGTACTTTCTGTTTTGGTTTCAGTAAGTTACTTTTTTCAGTAAAATATCTTTTTATTTCACTCAAATCCCAGCTTCCCTCTTGGTGGTCATGCTGTTCTGCTTACAAGAGCCATGGTGCATGTGCAAGGAGAGATGACATTGTTGCTATGCAACGCTCATCATATAGCAATAGACAGCTAAAGCAAGTTTGGAAGCTACTTAACATTTGCAGCTTCCACCAACTAAAAAAGAAAAACTTGTGCACAATCAATGGGTATTTTTACCACACTATATATTGCATATATACTACAATTATATATTGCATATATAATGTGGTACATTTACAGTACATTTGTCCCTATTTTTGTGGGCTTTTCTGCGTGTTTCAAGCTAGCCCAGCTAGTTACTCTCACTGGTACAATCATATACTAATTTATCCAGTTTGAAAAATTGGGTTAATTTACCTATAAAGAGAGCCCACTCACTAATGTACAAATATAAAGTACCACAAAGTGTAAATGTTAAAATTTCACACAGTTTGTGTCACTTATGGCAATTCCCCAGCTACAGAATTAAACACTGCTGACGTATGCTATAGTACATTAAATTTAAAGAGAGGGAGAGGGTTTATACAAGAAATGCTGAGAATGCAAACCTAAAGCTTGGGACAGTGACTCAGAAGTTATTTTGGGATTCAGAAAAGCTTCAAAATAAAACTTATTGAATTCATACTTTCCATTTTTGCCTTGCAACTATGGATAAGAAAACCAGGAATCCAAACCATGAAGACTATCGTATAACTGATCCATCTGCTTTACTAATTAAACTTTGTGTGTTTGCATGTTGCTCAGCTACAGGACAGATTAGTCCTGTGCAAGGAAGTTAGAATATGATCACTGTTTAGTGCAAAGTAGAGGAAATACTTTGTTGAAGTGCAGACTCCATAGTTGTACAAACCCTCTTTGCCTATTGGAAAATGTGTAGCAACTGCCATAATGATGTTCTAAAAATACCTTTATGTGAATCTCCTAAATTATTTCTTTTGGACATCTTCTGGTTTTTTGACAAATGAAAGTGGTGGCGCCAAAGGAAATGGTAGAGGAAAGTGAGTTATATTTCACTCTGTCTCACTATTTTTGTAAATTAACCTTACTGTAACACTAACACAAATATATTTTTGGGTTTTTCTCTGTCGGTGAGGTCTTTATGTTTGTTCAAACACATTGAAACACATCATGAAAAACAAATAACAATCATGTAATTTGAACAAATTTAAATGTTATTATTAATTGCATTATTTTTGCCTTTGTGTAATTATGTCTTCCTTCCCATTACCTTCACTTTGACCGTATAATCCATTCCTTCACAATGTTGGCATTTCTTTGATCCATGGTAATTATTCCAGCAGGGCAATTAAAGGAAATGCTCTGCACATATTAAAGTGAGGAGAGATGGTGCAATATGTATGTATGACGTATTCATCACTCATTATTACTTCCAAAAACCTACAACAGCTAAACATGGATGTGGTTTTTGCTCAGATTTCTGGTGTATTTGCAATCAAAAACTACAGTATTGTGAACCTTGTAAGCTGTTCTGAATGACTACATTTATGTTTGTTGACATATGTATTTGCAACCATCTTGCGTTTACCAAACCATTTAGGTATTATTACACTTATTATAAACAAATGTGGTCTAGCCATCATCATAATTGCTAAGGCTCAAACATGACCACAGCTGTGGTGACTGCTATGTTATACCGCAGCTACAGTCTTAATTACAATGGCATACTTCCTCGGCACGGGTCACTGAGAAAGCTGGGTGATCTATAGCTGTAAAGGCTCAGACCTGAGTCAGAGTAAGCTCCAGCTGAAGGTGTGCCAGCACGGAAATAAGTCAACTTTTATTATTATCAAGATACCCAGTTAAAACGAAATGACATTTTCTTGAATGAAAAATGACTCTTTATTTCATCTCTGAAAATGGACCCTTAATATCTTACATACATTACATTACTCTGTCTTTTGTATTTTTGCCACTATCTAACTGTGATTTTCCCTTCTGCTTTTCTCAGACTATCTATTCTGGTCTGTCTCAGTCTTCAAAGTAATTGCCAGCTGTATGGATCCAGACTCTGCTATGGTAACAGCCGGAACATAGCCCAGTGTTAAAATCATTATGAAGCCATGCTGATGATACTCTTGCTGTCACTTTCATTCAGGAGGCATTCCAGGTGTGCTGCCACTCCTCTGGAAATGTTTAATTATAGCAGCATCTCAGTGTCTAATTGGATTTGTTTCTACGCCTCATTTCCCAGAAGTCCTCTCTTGCTTCGTCATCATTGACTGGGTAAACATATGTGGTGAGTGAAGTTGTTATTCCCACATGTTAGAATGTGTATATAAACATATAAAGTTTATGACACTGAGTCATGAGCACTTGATGTGCAATGGAACCAAAAGAAAGAGCTGCAATATGATGAGCTTATGTTTAAGACGCTAAGAGTTTGGAGTCACTACATTTAAAAGTATAGTTTGTCCTTACTTTAATGATCAAACATTAATAAATGAAAACAGTGCTTTATTCAAAGAACTATGTTGTGGTTAATAGAGCTAACCATTATCTATAATAGATTTTTTTCTTCCACACACCTTAAAAAATATCTTACGAAAAATTGAGCCATTTTAGGCTTTTCAAAAAATCTTTGAAAGTATTTCAAAGTATTATCTTGAAATCTAAGAAATGTCACATAGGTGAGCTCAGATATAACTTTGATGACCAAAGTTTTTTGCAGACAGTCCCTACATGCAGCAGGCTCTGCAGAGAGTGGCATGTAAATCTCCCAACCTGGAAGCCAGCTTATTTTGGGTACTATATGATTGTCGCTCACAATCTACCTTCATGTGATTTGGGTGAGATGTGTGTTTTGTAGAAGCAATGTTTCATTAATAAGTTCTTGATTCGAAAAATCTGTGAATCTGTGAATATCTTTCTAACACTCCAAGCATCACTATCAGAGTCTCTCTTGTCATGGTTTGCGTTGCGTTTTTGGTTTCATGTTTTATTTTGTAGTTCACCTTGATTAGTTTACCTGGGTTAATTTGATTATCCATTTCACCTGTCTTGTTTGGTTCAGTCTCTATTTTTTGGGTATAGGGTCGCTCTTTGGTTTTCAGTTTTTGCTGCTGGTTCATTGTGTTAGATAGTCTTCTTATGTTTGCAAAAGTAGTGTTAGTGTTTGTGACTCCAGTATTCCCATCCCTTAGTTTCTGGAATAAAAAAAAAATACTCTGCTCTAGGGCTGCACGGTGGCGCTGTCTGTTAGCACAGTGGTTTCTCAGCAAGAAAGTTGCTGGTTTGAGCCTCGGCTGGGTGGGGAACCAGTAACCTTTCTGTGTGGAGTTTGCATGTTCTTCTCATGTTAGCGTGGGTTCTCTCTGGGTACTCCGTCTTCCTACCACAGTCCAAAGACATGCACCTTGGGAACAGGCTGATTGGAGACTCTAAATTGCCCATAGGTGTGAGTGTGTGTGTGCCTGGTAGTTTGTTTATGTGTGTTGGCCCTGTGATAGACTGGTGACCTGTCCAGGGTGTACCCCGCCTCTCGCCCAATGTCAGCTGGGATTGGCTCCAGCCCCCCCGCAACCAATGTTCAATGATGTTTTATGTTCAAACAGATGTTTCAATCAGTGCTGTAAGCTGCCAAAGATGTCCGTAAAAGACTCAGTTTTGCCCCCATGAGCTGCAAGGGGCCAAGGGACTGCATAAGTTATCAATTTATGTTGAAGTAATATATAATTATTTTAATTTTAATTAATCAGTAAGCCTGACCTGAACTTGTAGCATTTTCTGCTATGAGCTGCACAATCAAAAATGTTCTTTTTGATGCTCTAACTTGATGTTCTTCACACCACAATTTAGTTCCCTCTGTCAGACTTTAAAATAATCTGATCTGTATATGGAGTGCAGACACTTGAATCTAAACTGAACTTTGAACAAATTTTCATGGAGTGTAATCTTAAACAACTCTGTCAACTGAAATCACAAAATATCTCCAAAAAATATCAGTATGTGATGCACTTCGAGAATCAGTTTAGGTCTGATAACATAGTCTGTCAAGTAGGCAGCTTCTGGTGGGGCCAGCTGGTTCTTGTGACCCTTCCACCCCTCCCAGCGACAAATAACCCTATCAACATTTGGAGGGAAACATTACATCAGCATTGCTTTAGGCCAAGGTAAGTGTGGTTGTGTACACTGAGTCAGACTGACATCATGCCGGCTTTTTATCTGCCTGGTAGCACTCGAAGTGCTGTACTCCTTCAACAGACCCCCTACATTCTCCTCTCCTACCTGATTGCTTTCTTCTCAGTCTTGGGGCGGGGGGACTTCCATCTGTCAGCAATCATCTGCCCTTCAAACTCTGCTTGGACCATTGTTGGCCAATTGGGCCCACCTGCCAGTAATCTTCCCTATAAGGCTGTATTGCAAGTTCTGAAACAGGTCCACCATTTGTTTCCCCTCGGATGCTAATCACCTTTTTGTTGTGAAATTCCCTGTTCCCAGTACATGTGAGGAGACACTGTGTCGCTGTGTTTGGGGGTGAGCTCAAACAACTTAATGATCTGACCGAGCTTGACCGACTCCAACCTGACGAACTGATCACAAAGATAGCCCCTAAATAGCAGAAACTAAATGGTTGTGTATTGCACAGCTTTTTGTTTTGTATGTGTTTATCAAACAAAATAAGACAGACACTAGCTCAGTGATTCAATCTAAATTCTCAGCAAACAAAAGGTACAGTGTAATAAGCACTACTTCAAGTGACTTTGATAACTTTTAACCTTATATTCTCTCCTACAAGCCCATTGTTTATTTACAAGAGTTGAAATATAATCTAGTACTAAAAGATAAAACTACCTCTCCCAATGGACTTGGGGTTTACTTTATCAAAGTATGCTAGAAAAAAAAACAAAGACTATTAAATGTATATCCAAATACAGTCCAATTTCCCACAGTTATTCCACAAAGGGGATCTATTTTTAGCAGTCAAATTATAGCAGTGTGTTTCATACAGTGCAAATTAATCCTGCATGCAAAGAAACACTTCTCCTTTTACCCCTAAACCCACAGGTATTTGGGTTGGATATCCCACTTTGCTAAAGAGGCACCAGCAGAACTGGCTGTAAAAGGGTTGCATCATTAAACAAACCCCAACCGAGCAGGTTTAAGGTTCAAGCTATTTTCTTTAAGGACACGGGTGAAATTAACATTTCTTATCATTTGTCTTTGAATGTAATAAATAGTTAATTGGATTAGGAAGGTTTCACTTCAGCCTAAAGCTAACTTACAGGTTTGACTTGCGAGTCAAACCTGCAAGTTTTGAAAGGTAGGTTTGACTCACAACCTGCCTCTCATCTAATGATAGTTGGGATAGGATCCAGTCCTCTGTGACCCATAACATAATAAAGGGGACACGAAATAGGAATGATTGCTTTAAAAATAAAAAAACATATAGTCAGCTTGTCATTTTGACCAGTCAGAAGCTTTTCTTCTTTAATAATTTAGATATCTATAGACTGAAGTAACAGCTCTGACACTGAAAACATCTAAATGCATGACATGTATACGTCACAGCCACTACTAATTTTCTATTCAGTCAACAATATTACTTTACTCATTAACCATGTAGGTGCAGCCACATGTGTACGTTTTTACTTTCCCACATTTTATAACATAAAAACAACTCATTTCTGGACTTTTGATGAACATGGTCAGTGTGATTCCAAGCAAGTAAATTCCCAAATAATGAGGAAAGTGTATTCGTAAAACTTGTTGAGCATCTGGGAGTGGTTTTGTAGGACGAGGCATCATCAAGGGGTCGTTGGCATGGCTCATCTATGTTGGAAACGCATTCTTTCCAATATCCAGAGCAAAAACAAAACAACATCAGAGCTTCTGCAACACCGCTGCTTCACTGGGAAACACCATCATAAAGTGTTGCTCATGGAATTTCAATGGAAATGTTCCACAGTACTGCTTGAAAACCTGCCCAGGACCCCCTTTTTCATGTGCATTAGCACATCAAGCATTTCATTGTTAAAACCATGACCAGAAAGATGTCAAGGTTTTACAGGTACAGTGGTTTTGATTTCGAAAGTGGCAAATGCCACAGTAATTTACAGAGAACAGAGAACAATTAATTAAGAGGAAATTAAGCTTGATCACATTCAAATGTTTTGGTAAATTGATTTTAACAGCATGTGTGTACTTGCCTCAATCACCATTAGAAAAATTACAGCGGCTTAAAATGTCCATAATGAACTGGTGTGTGAGTTTTATCAGTGGTTTGTTAAAAACCTCCCCATTGGGAATCAAGTAGCTTTCATACTGTTAAACAAGACCATTTCACAGATTCTGTGGGATTTGGGGGATGTTTGTGATGAATCTTTCTACAAAACAACTGTAAACTAAGTTTTTGTGAAACAGGATGTCCTAGACAAACAGGCCTCAAAGTATAATGTCAACCTCTAAGTAATTACTCTAAAGCAGTGTGTAATGCATTGCCCAAGAGTAACACCAGCATGTAGAAAGCATTCCCTGCTCCTTCTACTATTATGGTTTTGGCTGAGTAAATGGTAAATTGACTTGTACTTATATAGCACTTTTCCAGTCATGTTGACCACTCAAACTACTTTACATGGCACATTCACCCATTCACACACACTCACATCCCAATCTAGTCCAATCTAGTTGCTTCCAGTAAGGCAAGGCAAGGCAAGTTTATTTGTACAGCACCTTTCATGTACAAGACAACTCAAAGTGCTTTACATTGAAA